>VZQC01006365.1:1399275-1435106 GCA_009823505.1 Rhizomys pruinosus | reverse complement strand
TGTCCAGATCAGGGCAGAGACAGCTGTCCAGGGAACCGTGTCCAGATCAGGGCAGAGACAGCTGTCCAGGGAACCGTGTCCAGATCAGGGCAGAGACAGCTGTCCAGAGAACTGTGTCCAGAGTCAGGGCAGAGACAGCTGTCCAGAGAACCATGTCCAGATCAGGGCAGAGACAGCTGTCCAGGGAACCGTGTCCAGATTAGGATAGAGACAGCTGTCCAGAGAACTAGTTCCAGAGTCAGGGCAGAGACAGCTGTCCAGAGAACTGTGTCCAGAGTCAGGGCAGAGACAGCTGTCCAGAGAACTGTGTCCAGATCAGGGCAGAGACAGCTGTCCAGGGAACCATGTCCAGATCAGGGCAGAGACAGCTGTCCAGAGAACTGTGTCCAGATCAGGGCAGAGACAGCTGTCCAGGGAACCGTGTCCAGATCAGGGCGGAGACAGCTGTCCAGAGAACCAGTTCCAGAGTCAGGGCAGAGACAGCTTTCCAGAGAACCTTGTCCAGATCAGGGCAGAGACAGCTGTCCAGAGAAGTGTGTCCGGTGTCAGGGCAGAGATAGCTGTCCAGAGAACTGTGTCCAGATCAGAGCAGAGACAGCTGTCCAGGGAACCGTGTCCAGAATCAGGGCAGAGACAGCTGTCCAGGGTACCGTGTCCAGAGTCAGGGCAGAAGAGTGCCACAGGCCCAATAATGGTCCTGGTGTTTGTGGCCACCTGTTCCACCATCAGGCTTAGAGTTCACATTTTGCATGATTTCTAAAAGGAAAGCAAGATAATGGTATATTTCACCTGCAATGTTTGACATACACAATTCTATCAGGATTTTGGAAGCCTAAGACATTTCATGATATAGTGCTGACATCTAACACCTCCATCATCCTTGATTCATAAACTGGGTTTACAAGGAAGAATGCAGCCTTATTCCTACTCTTGATCAATGGAGGCTCTGAGCAGAACATGGGATCAGGAAATGGAGCTCCCACTCAAGGAAGCATAGAGAGGCCACAGGCGCCATTGCTGAGTGGAACTACAAGGGGGAGGAGGTCAAGGATGGACAGGTATTTTGAGGAGAAAGGGGATCATGCACACACTCAAGCCAAAGAGTACAAATGTGCATTTCTGATAGCCTGCAGCAGGCTGGGGGGGCTGGGAGGTACAAAACCTGAGAGGCAGGTGGCTCACCAGCACTCTCTGAACAAAGGTATTCTTCCATAGGTTGATTGGGAGCTCAAGAAAGTTATCCGCAAAGGGGACAGGATTTCTGCATTGTCTAGACTGTCAGCACTGTCCAAAAAACACAATGGAACTGTATGCAGAGAAATCTTGATGACTCTTCAGTATAACCTTGTATGAAGTCCCTCTGATATTAGGACCAGAATTTGAAAATATTTAAAGATAAGAACATGGTAATAATAATTCATAACTATAGCCCAGTTTATTGATGTTCTTTATGTGTTAATTCTTAAGAAATGTTGTAAATGTAAATTCCACTTCTGCTCATCTCACAAAACATATTGTCTGCAGAAAACAGAGTGAAGGCCCAGAGAAGTCAGCGGTAATGTGCCTTTAGATCAAACTGGTATGCAGCATGGTCAGAAGAAAATCAATTAAGACAACCAGCAGGTAACAGCTCCACTCTAAGAACTTACATTTACGAGCGGATTGTTCCAACAAATGCTTGAAATTCATGAAGTAGAGCACAGTAGAACTTCGAAGTAAGTTTATTGCGAAACTTGAAGTTGTTCAACTCGTAAAGCTGCTACAGACGAAAAAAGCAGGGCTTCTTCATCGACCAAGTGTATATTGACTTTGATCTGTACTTAAACACATATGGATGAACCACTACTCTTGTGTGACTATGTGAATTCTAAGTCACTTTAGTTAAAAGTAAAACGTGAGGATCCCAGCCATGCTATGGCCTCCTTCTGGGCCTCTACAGCTCCTCTCTGGTGAGTGCCCTCCCTGATGGGGAGCGAATGCTGTGCTCTCATCATTACAGACTGTTCTCTGGGGCCTGCTGTATGTGTCTTCTTTTCTTTCCTATTGTTTTGTTCCTCTAAAACAACTGGTTTTCAACAGGCTAGGAGAAAGACAACTTCAGGGTAGAAACGTCTAAACGACCGAAACCTTTAGCAAAATTATATGTGGCACACATGTCATGAAGCCATGGACGGTGCTGGCTGTGGATGGGATGTCTGTGTTCCTCCAAAGTTCATATATTTCACATGGCAAGACAATTCCTGTACCGTGCAGTCCGTGGAACCAGGCATTCAGGGAGAGCGGGGAGAGGCAGCCTCACCTGCCCCAGTGTGAGGTCATGAAGTTCAAGGCTTGAACCGGAGTTTATGGAAAGTCCTGGGAAAGCACATCTGGGCAGAAAGGTTTATTTAACACATGAGCCTTCTGGGTGGAGCCTCATGTTCAGACTATAACCACTGTTCATGTCGCCTGTGTAATGACCTGACGCACAGCACTGGTGCAGTGTTATCTCTGAGGACAGCATGGGTTTGAGTCTTAGGTCCTGAGAGCATCTGAGCTGGCCCGGAGCTGAGGATCATCCAAGTGTAAGTCTTCCCTCCAGCTCCCAGGTTGCTGGGTTTTGTTTTTTTTTTTCCACTCTCCTGGACCTGTTTCCCGAATAGGCAGCCTTCACCAACCCGTCTATGCCTGTCTCACCACATGCTATGGCCTCTACAAAGGTTGTTTTCCTGAAGTCACCATCACCAGCATCAGCAGACACACACAAAATGAAGGCCAGCCACAAGCCTGCAGCTCAGCTGAGTGGCAGGATTTTCCACTAGCACTGCCCTGTGCACTACTGAGAGGAAGTTTAGCTGCAGGCACTCCACCCATACACACATCAGTGTGTGTCTAGACAAGAATTTGGCCCTAAACTCAGAGAAATGGAATTAATATTTGTTTATGTGTGTGTATGAGCGATGTAAGTGTACTGCATGTATGGAGGTGCCCTCAGACACCAGAAGAGGGCATTGGATCCTCTCGAACTACCATATGATTGGGTGCTGGGAATCTTCTACAAAGCAACAGATTTCTTTAACTGCTAAGCCATCTCTCCAATCACCTGGACCATTAACTCTTACTGTATTAGCTTGAATCAATATCCCCTCTCTCTTTCTCCCCCTCCCCCCCCAGAATCTCTCTGTGGCTCTCCCTAGTGTTGGGATTCAAGCAATGTACCACCATGCCTGGCTACCTTAAGACTCTTGTTCAGTCTTTGCCTTTTTTTTTTTCTTCTTTGAGATACATCTTCTTCCATCTCAGCTGGCCTGGAACTCACTATATGGCAGGTGCCTTGATAGCTGTGCCTACTAGGATACTTGTATTATTTATGTCATCTAGTTCTAGCCTATGCAATTCAATTTCAGAACCTAGAGATTAGGATCTGAGGTGGTGGTTTCTTATTGCTACATATCTTATATTTTCTTGTCTTTTTTTTTTTTTTTTAGACAGGTCTCGCTGAGCTCTGCTGTTCCTGGAACTCACTCTGTAGACCAGGCTGGCTCGAGCTCACGAGGATCCTGCCTCTGCTCCCCCAGTGCTGGATTAAAAACATTTTATTTATTTCTGTATGTGTATAATGTACTGTCTGCATGCAGTTGTGCACCCGTGTCGTTGCAAGCCGCGGAGGTCAGAAGAGGGTTCGGATTCCCCTGGAACTGGAGTTCTCCTGAATTGGAGTTTCAGACGGTTTGGCCGCCATGGGTGCTGGGATCGAACCCGGGTCCTCTGAAGAGCGTCGGCGCTCTTAACCGCTAGGCATCTCTCCAGCCCTATCTTATATTCTAATGGTTATTGTGTAGTATCCATTTATATTGTTTTTAAAGTGATCTTTTTAGTCTCTAACATACATTTAAAAAACTATTCCTATTTGTTATTTTATGCGTATGAGTATATTGCCTACATGTAGTTAGGTGCATCCATGTCGTGCAGTGCCCTTGGAGGTCAGAAAAGGGCATCAGATCTTCCGGAACTGAAGTTACAGGTGGTATTGGCTGCCATGTAGGTACTGGGAATTGAGCCGAGTCTTCTGTAACAAGAGCCAGTGCTGGAGAGATGAGCCATCTCTCTTCTGAGTCGTCGTCTCTCCAGCCCCCTCTAGCATGCATGTTAAATATAGTTTTAAGCCACTGATTATTCACTAACCTGTTACATTAAACTTTGCATTTATATGTGCCCTATTGTAAGTGCTTTATGAACATAAATCCCCTTTTATTTAAAAATTATGTTTTATAAATATTCACGGAATTGAATATGTGCTTTTTAATTTCACATAGACTGACAATTGCCTCCAAGCGTGGTGTTGCTTCTGGCTTCAGGGATGCCAACAGGTCGAAGGCGATGGCAGACTCGGTGGAGTCAACTCCCTTGCCTTCAATGAGGCTCATCTGGCCGTCCTCTGCCCTTCTCGAGAGCTTCTGGATTATTACCAGAAGAAGATGGCTAGTTGTGAGGCAGAAAATGAGGATCTCTTGAAGAAGCTAGAGCTTTACAGAGAAGCTTGTAAAGGACAGGAAAAAAAAAAGACATAATGGTCAGGCATGGTGGGATAACTAACTACTTGGGAGGCTAAAGAAGCGTTTGAACTCATGAGCTTTAGAATGTTTGGGCAAGATAGCAAGACTGTGTCTTTTATTTATTTATTTTATTTGTTTATTTTATTTATTTATTTTTGTATGTGTATGAATGTACTGTCTGCATGTAGGTTTGTGCACCCGTGTCGTTGCAATGCGGGAGGTCAGAAGAGGTCTGGATTCCCTGGAATCTGGAGTTCTCCTGGAATTGGAGTTTCAGACGGTTCTGCTCAGCCCCATGTGGGTGCTGGGGATTGAACCCAGGTCCTCTGCAAGAGCAGTCGGCCTCTTAAAACCTGAGCCATCTCTCCAGCCCCAAAGACTGTGTCTTAAAACACCTGACAGCTGGGCATGGTGGCACATGCTTTTAATCCAGACTCAGGAACAGAGCAGGAGATTTCTGTGAGTTCAAGGCCAGCCTCTGTATAGTGAGTTCCAGGCCAAATCAGGCTACAGGGAGATCTTATCTCAAAAAGACCCTCCCCCCTACCAAAATAAAAAGGCAAAACTGTCTGGTATGGTACATGCCTTTAATCTTACTAGGTAGGAGGATCTTCATGAGTTTGAGCTGTTGAGAACCACTGTTCAGCAAGACCACCAGTCATTGTGGAACGGGTTGATGAATTCCGCTGTACCCCCCCCGCCCCATAGCAGTTTTCTTAACCTACCAGGGTTGGTTTCCTGTCCCAGTCTCTTCCTTCAGTCTGTGTCTGAACTCAGCCTTTGCTTAGCCTTTCTCCTTCCATAGGTCATTTACTTCCAAGGTCCCAGAGTAAATTCTGATTTGTGTTCATGAGCTCCCTTCTTGCCTGCCTGCTGTTACCTATGTCTGTGTCTATTCCCTGATCCCCTTGTGCTGGGATTCAAACCCGGGATCTTGTAGATGGTAGGCAAGAACTCTACCACCAATCTGCAGGGATCTGGAGCCGGGAGGGGGTCAAGGACTGGATGAAGTCGGAAAAGGAGAGCGGCATTCAGACGTCCTGGAGATGGAGCTCTGTCTCCTCGCTAGTCTAAACCTGTTTCTGCGTGTGTAAAATAAGGGTTAATAAATACTTAAGACAGTAGTTATGCAGGTAAATAAAATTATACAATACACTTTTCGGGCCCTGGGGTAGGGTACAGTGCTTGCTTAGCATACTCCTGGCCCTGGGTTCTATCCCTTACACATTCAAAAAACAAAGAAAACCTATATAAATGGACATTGTTGCTTTATGGTACAAGGATAAAACGGCTTCTGTAGGAAGGACAAGTTGTCATGGCTTGGGAGGCAGAGGCAGGCGGATCTTTGTGAGTTCAAGGCCAGCCTGGTCTACAGAGCGAGTTCCAGGCCAGCTGGGGCTACAGGGAGACCCTGTCTCGAAAAGACCAAAAAAAGGGGCTGGAGAGATGGCCTAGCGGTTAAGAGCGCCAACTGCTCTTGCAGAGGACCCGGGTTCGATCCCCAGCACCACATGGCTAGTAACACTGTCCTGAGAACTCCAGTTCCAGGGGAATCCGAGACCCTCTTCTGACCTCGGGCATTGCACGACATGGGTGCACAAACCTGCATGCAGACAGTACATTCATACACATAAATAAATAAAATTAAAAAAGAAATGATAACAAGGAGATCTAGTGTTTTAGACAATCGCAAATGTAATTATTTTCCAGTGAAAACACTTTGTTTTAAATTTTTATTTTTTACTTTACTTTTTTTAAATTTTTTTGAGAAAGGGTCTTACTATGTAGCTCTGACTGACTTGGAGTTCAATGTGCACACCAGACTGGTCTCAAACTAACAGAGACACCACTGGGATTAAAGGTGTGCGCCACTATGCGTACCTTTTTATTTGTTTTTTGAGGCAGGAAATCACTGCTTAGTCCACTTGGGGGTTGCATTACACACAACATACATATAAATATTACATTCTCTTCAGGAGGCAAATACGGTAATGTTGGGGAGGGAACCAATCTATATAACCTATATAAATATATCTGTATATTAACTATTCCTGACCCTCATTATGAATTTTTGTGTATTTGACAGTGTGAATAAGACAGCATGAACTTCACCCCTGCACAGACCCCTGTCCGTGGAAAGTAAGATATTTGCTTATTTTTGAGTTGCTAAATAAATAACCCATACTTCCATGGTCTCCATGAAGTCAGCGTAGGATCTGCAAGGACAGCATAGTCTCTACCTCATGATTTGAACTATTTTAGATCTCAGTTCTCTGTTCTTACTCAGAATTTAGATGTAAAAACTGGCTCTGTTCTGAGGTAATCCCAAGACCCATTTGGTGTAAATGGGTGATCCCAGTGACCACAGATCCTGGATTATAAGGAACAACCAGTATATAATATTAGGCCAACTTGCTGCATCATAGTCACTGCTCACAGCCACAGCTGCCTTCCATCTGCAGAGTTTTTTAATTCCTCTTAGTTTTATTAATCTCTTCCCACTCTGAAAATAGGAAACATTAAATGAAATATTCTGTCATGAGCTTGTGTGTGGAGCTGTGTGTGCTGGGGTGTTGGTCTTACAGGTGCCAAGTATGTGCTTTGCTGCTTGAGCTTCAGGTCCAGCCCCCAAAGCTTTCAATGACTGAGGAAGTGTTTGCTTGGCTTTTGTTCTTCATGGTAAGAGAAAATCATTTTTTGGTAATAATGAGGATTTAAACCAGTAATTTGTACATGTGCTTCACTGCTAAGCTGTATTCTGAGAATTTATTATACACACTTGCTTACTTAAAAGTGAACTTGGAGCCGGGCATGGTGGCTCACGCCTTTAATCCTAGCACTCCGGAGGCAGAGGCAGGTGGATCTTTGTGAGTTCAAGGCCACCCCTAAGGCATGAGTTCCAGGCCAGCTGGGGCTACAGGGAGACCCTGTCTCAAAAAGACCAAAAAAAAAAAAAAGTGAACTTGGGGGCTGGAGAGATGGCTCAGCGGTTAAGAGCACAATTGCTCTTGCAGAGGACCCGGTTTGAGTCACAGCACCCATGGCTGCTAAAACATCTTTACTCAGTTCAGGGGAATCCGATGCCCTCTTCTGACCTCCGTGGATTGCTGACATGGGTGCACCAACCTACAGCAGAGAGTACACTCATACACATAGAAAATAATAATAATAAAAAAGTGACTTGCTGGGCGTGGTGGTGCCCCTTTGATCCTAGCACTTGGGAGGCAGAGGCAGGTGGATTTCTGTGAGTTCAAGGCCAGCCTGGTCTACATAGAGAGCTCAAGGCCAGCTGGGACTAAAGGGAGACCCTGTCTCAAAAATACCAAAAAAAAAAAAAAAGTGAACTTATATATTACCAACTTTCATTACCTAAAACTCTGCCCTTCTAGTACAAAGTTTCTGCACACCAATGTCTATTTGGCTATTTAAGGTAGCCAAATTAGATTGATTTTCATAGGAGTACTTTTCTATTCTGCACCATTAGCTCTTTAATATTTGTTTATGTTGTGTGTAAGTGTACTGCATGTATGGAGGTGCCCTCAGACACCAGAAGAGGGCATTGGATCCTCTCAAACTACCATATGATTGGGTGCTGGGAATCTTCTACAAGAGCAACAGATTTCTTTAACTGCTAAGCCATCTCTCCAATCACCTGGACCATTAACTCTTACTGTATTAGCTTGAATCAATATCCCCTCTCTCTTTCTCCCCCTCCCCCCCAGAATCTCTCTGTGGCTCTCTCTCCCTAGTGTTGGGATTCAAGCAGTGTACCACCATGCCTGGCTACCTTAAGACTCTTGTTTAGTCTTTGCTTTTTTTTTTTTTTTTCTTCTTTGAGATACAATCTTCTTCCGTCTCAGCTGGCCTGGAACTCACTATATGGCTGAGGATGACCTTGATAGCTCGTGCCTACTAGGATACTTGTATTATTTATGTCATCTAGTTCTAGCCTATGCAATTCAATTTCAGAACCTAGAGATTAGGATCTGAGGTGGTGGTTTCTTATTGCTACATATCTTATATTATTTTTCTTTTTTTTTTTTTTTTTGAGACGGGTCTCCCTGCAGCTTCTGGTGTCCTGGAACTCACTCTGTAGACCAGGCTGGCTGAGCTCCCAGAGATCCGTTCCTCTGCCTCCCCAGATGCTAGGATTAAAGGCGTGCGCCACCCGCCCATTAATTTTATTTATTTTGTATGTGTTCAATGTACTGTCTGCATGCAGTCTGTGCACCCGTGTCGCAACGCCGCGGAGGTCAGAAGAGGGTTTCGGATTCCCCTGGAACTGGAGTTCTCCTTGAATTGGAGTTCAGACGGTTCTTGACGCCATGTGGGTGCTGGGGATCCGACCCGGTCCTCTGTAAAGCGGCTCGGGCTCTTAACGCTAGGCCATCCTCCAGCCATAATCTTATATCTAATGGTTATTGTGTAGTATCCATTTATATTGTTTTTAAAGTGATCTTTTTAGTCTCTAACATACATTTAAAAACTATTCCTATTTGTTATTTTATGTGTATGAGTATATTGCCTACATGTAGTTAGGTGCATCCATGTCGTGCAGTGCCCTTGGAGGTCAGAAAAGGGCATCAGATCTTCCGGAACTGAAGTTACAGGTGGTATTGGCTGCCATGTAGGTACTGGGAATCGAGCCCGAGTCTTCTGTAACAAGAGCCAGTGCTGGAGAGATGAGCCATCTCTCTTCTGAGTCGTCGTCTCTCCAGCCCCCTCTAGCATGCATGTTAAATATAGTTTTAAGCCACTGATTATTCACTAACCTGTTACATTAAACTTTGCATTTATATGTGCCCTTATTGTAAGTGCTTTATGAACATAAATCCCCTTTTATTTAAAAATTATGTTTTATAATATCACGGAATGAATATGTGTTTTTTAATTTCACATAGACTGACAATTGCCTCCAAGCGTGGTGTTGCTTCTGGCTTCAGGGATGCCAACAGGTCGAAGGCGATGGCAGACTCGGTGGAGTCAACTCCCTTGCCTTCAACTGAGGCTCATCTGGCCGTCCTCTGCCCTTCTCGAGAGCTTCTGGATTATTACCAGAAGAAGATGGCTAGTTGTGAGGCAGAAAATGAGGATCTCTTGAAGAAGCTAGAGCTTTACAGAGAAGCTTGTAAAGGACAGGAAAAAAAAAGACATAATGGTCAGGCATGGTGGAATAACTAACTACTTGGGAGGCTAAAGAAGTGTTTGAACTCATGAGCTTTAGACTAGTTTGGGCAAGATAGCAAGACTGTGTCTTTTATTATTTATTTATTTGTTTATTTATTTATTTATTTTTGTATGTGTATGAATGTACTGTCTGCATGTAGGTTTGTGCACCCGTGTCGTGCAATGCGGGAGGTCAGAAGAGAGTCTTGGATTTCCCTGGAATCTGGAGTTCTCCTGGAATTGGAGTTTCAGACGGTTCTCAGCCACCATGTGGGTGCTGGGGATGAACCCAGGTCCTCTGCAAGAGCAGTCGGCGCTCTTAACCGCTAGGCCATCTCTCCAGCCCCAAAGACTGTGTCTTAAAAACAACCTGACAGCTGGGCATGGTGGCACATGCTTTTAATCCCAGCACTCAGGAGACAGAGGCAGGAGGATCTCTGTGAGTTCAAGGCCAGCCTGGTCTATATAGTGAGTTCCAGGCCAAATCAGGCTACAGGGAGATCTTATCTCAAAAAGACCCTCCCCCTACCAAAATAAAAAGGCAAAAGCTGTCTGGTATGGTACATGCCTTTAATCTTACTAGGTAGGAGGATCTTCATGAGTTTGAGCTGTTGAGAACCACTGTTCAGCAAGACCACCAGTCATTGTGGAACGGGTTGATGAATTCTGCTGTACCCTCCCCCGCCCCACAGCAGTTTTCTTAACCTACCAGGGTTGGTTTCCTGTCCCAGTCTCTTCCTTCAGTCTGTGTCTGAACTCAGCCTTTGCTTAGCCTTTCTCCTTCCATAGGTCATTTACTTCCAAGGTCCCAGAGTAAATACTGATTTGTGTTCATGAGCTCCCTTCTTGCCTGCCTACTATTACCTATGTCTGTGTCTATTCCCTGATCCTCTTGTGCTGGGATTCAAACCCGGGATCTTGTAGATGGTAGGCAAGAACTCTACCACCAATCTGCAATGTCGCCTGTGTAATGACCTGATGCACAGCACTGGTGTAGTGTTATCTCTGAGGACAGCACGGGTTTGAGTCTTAGGTCCTGAGAGCATCTGAGCTGGCCCGGAGCTGAGGATCATCCAAATGTAAGTCTTCCCTCCAGCTCCCAGGACGCTGTTTTGGTTTTTTTTTCACTCTGGACTGTTTCCCATAGGCAACCTCTCACCAGCCCGTCCTATGCCTGTTCACCACATGTATGGCCTCTACAAAGGTTGTTTTCCTGAGGTCACCATCACCAGCAGCAGCAGACACACACAAACGAAGGCCAGCCACAAGCCTGCAGCTCAGCTGAGTGGCAGGATTCTTCCACTAGCACTGCCCTGTGCACTACTGAGAGGAAGTTTAGCTGCAGGCACTCCATCCATACACATATAGTGTGTGTCTAGACAAGAATTTGGCCCTAAACTCAGGGAAATGGAAAAAGGAGACACGGCTGTGGCTATGTTATTAGTCTGGGAGATCAGGTTCAGTTTGTTTTCTCAGCCAATTAAAAGGCAGGAAGAATCTCAGGCATATCAGGGACTTTTGTTTAGAAAGAATGAAGAATCACGTCCATACACACAATGACACCGGGAGACAGCGCTCCTCAAGTGGAGAGGAAGCCTGACAGTTGTGTGATGCTCAGCTCTGGGCCCGCTCAGATGTCCTCACGACCTTGTACTCAGACCTATGAAGTCCTCAGGGATAACACTGAGCTGCTGCATCAGGTCGTTAGAGGATGACATGAACCAGGGGTCACAGTCTGAACACGAGGCTTCACCCAGAAGGCACACGTGTTGGGTGCTTTCAGCCCTGTGGTTTTCTCTCCCCTGTTGGCTGGGCACAGTGACAATGGTCACCTTCCTATGTTCCCTGTGTCACAGGTGTCTCCCAGCTGCAGGCTCCCTTCGCTCTTCAGCTGTGCTTCAGCTTCAGGAGCATCCTTCCTATGTTCCCTGTGTCACAGGTGTCTCCCAGCTGCAGGCTCCCTTCGCTCTTCAGCTGTGCTTCAGCTTCAGGAGCGTCCTTCCTGCCTGCACCTTGCACTGTTCCTCCGCTACCTGCTCTGTTTTCCCCATGGCTGAAGGTTCTGTTGTCAGCAGGGCAGAACTCAAGCTCTGTGTCCTCAGCTGACAGCTCTGGGTCTTCGTCCTCTCCAGTCCCCTCCTTTGGAGGTTCCCACGCGTACCTACCCAGTTCCTTCTGCATTCTCTCAAGCTTTCAGCTGAAGGAACTGGGCCTTTGCCTTCCTGTCTTAGGCACCTGCCTCAGCCCAGACTGTTTCCTGCAGGGTCTGTAGTTTCACCCACTGTCTTTCTCTTCCTTTTGACTCCCAAGACTGCATAGGAGAAAGGAGGTGGAATTTCTGTGTGTGGGGAATCTATGGAAGGTGCTGTCATGCCCCACCACTGAACTGTGCCACCCCAAGAGTAGCGCTGGCAGAGCAGAAACTGGCAGGCAGACAAACCTTAGCCTTGTGGTCACAGTTAGCATTACCACAGTAAATCATGTTGAACTCACGTACCCGACATGATGTCTTAAGGAGGTGCATCATCTCTGGGGGATTCTTCCTCCAGATCCACATGTGCATTTAATCAAGAGATAAGATCTCCTGGATCCCAGTGATGGACATTCTAAAAAATATGTGAGCAGTGTGAAACAGGACAAGAAGACATGGAAGACTAAGAAACAGATCAAGGGGCTTGAGAGATAACCTAGCGGTTAAGAGTGCCGACTGCTTTTGCAGAGGATCCGGGTTTGATCCCCAGCACCCACATGGTGGCTGAGAACCGTCTGAAACTCCAATTCCAGGAGAACTCCAGTTCCACGGGAATCCTACGCCCTCTTCTGGCATCCGTGGCACTGCACAACACAGGTGCAAAAACCTGCATGCAGACATTGCTAGGAACAGAGCCTGGGTCCTCTGCAAGAGCAGCCAGTGTTGTTAACTACTGAACCATCTCTCCACCTATGATTTATTTTATAACTTACTTACTTACACTCATACATAGAAAGTAAATAAATAAAAATTAAAAAAATAATCAGATCAATTGCAGGGGGTCAAAGAAACAGGACATCTAAGTATAAAGTGGTCTGCATATTGGACCCAGGAAATTTTCTCCAGGAAAGCTGGGGAACCTAGCTGGCACCACACAATATTAATACTGTAACCAGTTAGCTTCTTAAATGTGATTAATACGTTATGATTTTTTTTGGTGTTTTTGAGACAGGGTCTCCCTGTGGCCCCAACTGGCCTGGAACTCACTTTGTGGCCCAAGCTGGCCTTGAACTCACAGATCCGCCTGCCTCTGCCTCCCAAGTGTTGGGATTAAAGGTGTGTGCCACCACACATGGCAATATGTTATGATTTTAACATATATCATTCTCTAAGGCATAAGCTGGACAAGGTGGTGTAAGCTGGGCATGCCTCAGGAAGCTGAGGGCAGAGAATCATGAGTCCCAGGCTAGCCTGGGCTATATGGGGAGAACCTGTCTTAATGAAAGAAATAAAAGCTTAAAAAGGAAGGAAAGAAAAAGAATGGAATGAAAGGAAAGAAAGGAAGAAGGTGAAAAGGAAAGAGGAAAAGAGGGAAAAGGAAGAAAGGAAGGGAAGGAAAAAGGTCAGGAAGATCAGCAAACATGTCATTCGTTTTTTCTCCACCACCTTTATAGGGCCAGAGCTGACACACCTTTAAGGAAAGCATAGCTAGACCTAGAGAACAGTTACAAATGTATCTAACCAAGTCAACACTTATGTTTTAAAACAAGACTGCCTTGCTAAGTGAAGACACAAAGTCAGAGAAAAATTTTTTTTCCTTTGATTTTTTTGAAAAGCAGTCTTACCGTGTAACCCAGGCTGACTTTTCTCATTATGTAGCCCAGGCTGGCCAGGAATCACCATCATCTCACCTCGGCCTCCCAGGTATTGGGATTATTAAGTTCATGCTGCCACACTTCACACATTACCCATCTTCATGCTTTAGTTCAATGGTGCACGGACATGTGATTGTCCCGTAGTGTACAAACTACTTGAAACCGACTGAGGAAGGAGAGTGGGAATCTTCATCCTAATCACCACGAGAGGAAGAAGAGGTGATGGCTGAAGGTTTCAATTGTATCCTGTCAGCAGAGGGACCACTGGCTTATGACGGAATGGTGTTTCCATTTGTATATGGACTGGAGAAATGTGGTACTGTCTGGATCCTCTGGACTTTAAAATGTCCCAACATAGAGGTGGAAATGTGGGGGATCAGATCATATGAGAGATACTCCACGAGAGGCCCACAGAAAATTGGATCCTATCAGTAGACTGCAGGATTGGAAAATGCTCATTAGATTTAGTTCTGTTCATCAAAGAAAGAGGAAAGAATTCCCTAAGTCAGGCTAGCACCAGTTACATCATTTGTTGATCAGAGTACATCTGGAATATCGTAGAGTAAACAATCCTGAACACGGCTCAGGGTTAGTTGAGAGCTGCAGTCCTTGGTCCCAGGACCACTCCTCTGTGGTGGATTTTCTGTACTGTGAACCAAGCCAATGAATAAAGTAATATATTTGAAAACTGATAATGTGTCAAATGTTATCTGCAAAATAACATTTGAGAGGAAGTGTGCTAATTACCCTGACTTAATCATTCCTCTTGGTATACAAATCCTAATGTTCTACAATGCTACATAAATATGTACAATTTCTTTACTCATAATGAGAGCTTTTCTGTCAAAAGCCAGTAAGAATTTGTGGGAGGTGGGGGAGGTCAGGAGAGGGGAAGGTGGGGATGATGGGGGTACTCGGGCTCGGGAAGGAGGACAGTTATGAATGGGTAATACATGGGCTGCCTACGGTAGTAGTCAGCCTTGTCTTTGGGGGATGTTGGTCTTTTGTTCTCCTATGGGAATAAATAGGATCTCTCTCTCTAAGAACAACACGGTTCCCCTGGATTGTGGGGTGCCAGTTGTGGTCCTTTGGCTGCCATCTGAATTTCAGCTCCTTTCTTTCTGTGGCCTGTTTGCGGTCCTGTGGATGGAGACGGACTGCGCTTCTGGTGTTGGAATCTCTGTCATAAACTTCTGCAGACTTCTCCAAGCTCTGCATCTTCCTCCTGTTCAGGAGCAGGGGTTTGTTTTCAACTACAGGCTTCTGGCCGTAGGGATGTGGTTTTCCTTCCAGCGCAGTGGTTTCCTTGGAAGGTCTCTTGGTTAGAAGTTCCCGCAGCCCCTCCGCTCCACCTGACACCGGGCACACTGCCTGCTGTGGAGGTCTGAACCAGCCATGGTGCTGTGGTTTTCTTTCCAGCGCAGTGGTTTCTCTGGAAGGTCTCTTTTCTTGCAGTTTGTCTTTGCCTGGTGGCTGCAGCTTCTCTCCCAGCCCCTCCGCTCCACCTGATACCGGGCACACTGCCTGCTGTGGAGGTCTGAACCGGCCATGGTGCTGTGGTTTTCCTTCCAGCGCAGTGGTTTCTCTGGAAGGTCTCTTTTCTTGCAGTTTGTCTTTGCCTGGTGGCTGCAGCTTCTCTCCCAGCCCCTCCTCTCCACCTGATATAGGATGCACTGCCTGCCATGGAGGTCTGCGCTGGGGCTCAATCTTCTTCCCTTCCAAAAACATGTCGTCTTTAAGATCAGCAGTGAGTTTCTGGAGTCTATAATCTCTGAATAACATGTCTTTTATGTCCCTGGATCCCCCAACATGATGCTTCCTCAGCTCCTGCACCTTCTGTTGTTCCCGCATTTTGCTCTGGGTTTCGGTGTTCACATCCCCTTCTGGCTGCCCGGTGACTTGCTGGTTTTGAGCCTTTTCTGTTTGCTTACTGGCCCTGTCATGGAGCACCATTGTCCTTCCTTTCACCAGGGTCTCCCCTGCTGACTCAGCAGACAAGAAACTGCTCTTTGGTGTACACATGAACAGGGGCGTCAGAGAAGAGGAGCTTCTGCCTTGCCTAGGCAATACCTTCTTGGACTCAGGAGGTTTGGGAGAAACACTCCACAGGGCCTTTATGGTAACTGCAGCCTGGAGATTCTTATAGTCAGGGACATGGCACTTCCGAGCAGAGCCTGCCAGCCAGGGAAGATGTTCTGATTTCTCTGTGCCCAGAGAATGGTGAGTGGGCTCCCCTGGGCTGTGGTGCAGATGTCTCAGCTCCCTACTGGTTCGAGAAGTCCTGATCCTTTTAACTTCTTGAGCTGCCAAGGAAGCCCCAGTGGCTGGCACTGAGGCTTGCCTCTCCAGTCTTGGTGGGCTCAGAGCAAATCGCACCCCCCTGATTTTCAGAGCAGAGGATCCTGCCCCCTGAGAACCCATGTCTATTCTTTGTCCTTTGGAGGCTTGGCCCCTCCAGAGTCCTTCCCCAAAGTTGGGAGACCCTTCCTGGGCACAAACTGTCCTCCTTTTTATCATAATTCTTCAATGAGTCAGCTACTCAGTGAACTGTCTTGCAGCGCAGGACTCCCCAGCACACAGCCTTGCTGTGCTGTTGAGGACTGGAGTTGTTCAGGGTGAGAGCCTTTTCTTACCATGCCTCTCTGTGATGCAGTGGGCGGGGCTACAGGATAGATGCTTGTGACACAGGATGGGGCCCCTATTGCCTAGCGTCTTTATAAAGTCATTGTGACTCCAGGTTTTAGGTACAGACATATCTAGGAAGAAAATGCTTACATGGAAGGGAACAGGCATGGTATGGGTGGGGCCTGGGCAGCAGGAGCTTTAAGGGCTATGTGGCTCCAGGTAGGCCTAGAACTAGAGGGGAGAAGAGAGCAGGGAGAAGGAAGGGAGGAGGAGGGGGAGGAGGAGAGGGAGGTTTGGGCCGGAGAAACCATCTGCGCTCTCATGGGCGGCATGGCCCCAGGACGGGTGTGGCTGAGGCTGAGGGCAGCTTCTGTATTTTCTTTTAAAATTTTGATTCAATGAGTATTTGCATGTCTGTCTGTCTGTCTGTCTGCATGTGCATATGTATGCATGTATGTATGTTTTTCCTGGTGTCTGAGGAGAAGCCAAAGGAGGCTGTGGGAGCCCTTGGAACTGAAGCTAAGGACTGGTGTTAGCTGCCATTTGGGTGCTGGGATCTGAATATGGAGATCCTCATGAAACTTTTCTGACAGTTCATGACCTCTGATCCATTACAAACTAAAAAAATCATTAAAAACAAGTAATTGAAAGCATATATTTTTCTGTACTTCAGGTCTGATAAATTCTGTTTAAGATCGACTGATCATGCAGAAGTAGAATCCGTGATAATTAAATAATGCAAAGAATTAGGTGTAATTCTTATTCTAAAACTTGCCTATACTCGTCCAGTCATACTAAGTAAGCAAATCCATCATCGAGGCATATGGTCACACACCTGTACTCCAGAGGCTGAAGCAGGAATAACTTAAGTATGAGGCCAGCCTGAATCAGGAAGACCCAGTCTCAAACAAGCAATACTAATCATTTTTATTAATTTTAAAGGTTACCTTGATGTAGTTAGTCAAGTGCTGGATATTGGTGACGTAGAAAGTCGCCATGACACTTGTCTCATTCCTCTCATTTATGCTCGCCTTCTGTGTTTATGCACTGTACTTTGTGTTGTTTGCATCTCCTCCAGAAAAGGGTCACACAGCACCCCCTCTGTAGCCATGACACATTCACCTGTATGTCCATGCCAGTACTTCGTTCTGGGGATAGCATCACTCCTAGCAAAGTCTCTGAGTGGCCGCACATGACCAAGTCTGCTCTGAGCCCCTTCTTACCCAGATCTCAATCCTGTCTGACCATAACATAAGCAAAATCCTAGCATATTTTCTAAATTTGCAAGTCACTTCCTTAAGATGATCCCAGTCCTATTTAAGTGTTTGCCTGAGAAAGTTCAAGGCTGCCAAAAGATAACTATCTGTTCCAGCCAGCACCTGCACTTAGCACCTGCTCCTCCATGTCTGTGGTGAGAAGAAGCCTGCCCTGCATAAGTATTATGGTAGCAGTCAGCCAGCCCAGATGAGTTCACATGGACCAAACTTGATAGTTTTACTTGTTGGAATCTTTTACTTTTCTGACTCCACCCAGCCTGCACCCACACACCTTTAACTCCTTCAGAAAACTTCCTGTCACATTTGTGCAATCCAAGGTGCTGTCAGTCATTCCAGATTGTCTCCCTATATATTCCTGATTTTGCTTAAGCCTTGCATATTGCTACCTGAACCTGTCCTTGCTATCTGCCGAGTGTCTGGCTGTGCCTGTTTCTTAACTTCTTGCAAGTGTTTGCATTTGCAGCCCTGACCTAAACTTAGGCTGCCACTGCAGTCACTTCTCTTTCACAATCCTCCGCCAAAGAACAAGGTCAGGTCTGTCACAGCAACACATTGCTAGGAACAGAGCCTGGGTCCTCTGCAAGAGCAGCCAGTGTTGTTAACTACTGAACCATCTCTCCACCTATGATTTATTTTATAACTTACTTACTTAATTTTTTGTTTTCTTGAGATGGGCTTTCCCTATGTAGCCCTGGCTGGCCTGGAATACACAAAGTAGAGAAGGCTGGCCTTGAACTCACAGACATTCACCTGCATCTGCCTTCTCAATGCTATTAATGGTGTGTGCCACCACACTGGGCCTTTTTTTTTTTTTCTTTTTTATATGGTTTCCTTTGATCCTTCTTTTTTTTTTAATTTTTTTTTTATTAATTTATATTATTTTATGTCATGTATGAAGTGCCGTCTGCATGCAAGTTTGTGCACCCGTGTCTCGGATTCCCCTGGAACTGGAGTTCTCCAGGAATTGGAGTTTCAGACGGTTCTTGGCCACCATGTGGGTGCTGGGGATCGAACCCGGGTCCTCTGCAAGAGCGGTTGGCGCTCTTAACCGCTAGGCCATCGCTCCAGCCCCCCTTTGATCCTTCTAACCAGGTCTCATCTAAAAGATATCAGTGGAGATGATTTTTCTTTTTTTCTTTTCATTCTGACCTTTACTCTTGCTATTTCTTGCTTGTTAATAAGCCTGTATTAAAAAACTGGAAGACTCCCTGGGCAAAAATTCTATTTCCATTACCTCTAGTACCACAAATATTTATGGACCAGGCCTTCTGGGAAAGGGAATTATAGTACAAGCTGAGTGTGGAATTGATTCTGTGTTAAATTTATTTTTCCCTAAAAGACTCTCTGGGGACAAGAGAATTGGCTTAGCACTTAAGAGCACTGGCTGCTCTCTAATGGACCAAGGTTTAGTTCCCAGCACCCACATGGTGGGTACCAGCCATCCATCTCTCCAGTTTCAGGGCATATGATGCCCTCTTCTGGCCTCTGCAGGAATAACACAACATGGGTGTACTTACATGCATGTGATCAAAACACTGATACATCTAAGAATAGATAGAACTGTATTTCTATTTTGCAGGTAGAAAGCTCCAAGGAACATGTCCAGCACTTGTCTCTCCTGTGGCCCCAGTCAAGCTGTGCTGCTGTCTGCTGATCACAGTCCTCACTGCAGCTGTAGTTGCACTTTCTGTTGCTTTGTCAGGTAAGTCCCTTATTCTTAAAATTGTGCAGTATCCTTTCCACGTTTATGTTGTCAGTAGTGCCTACTGAGGGCCGTCGTGTGCCAGGCACTGTGGGAAGTCTTGAGATAAAACAGAAGCAAAATTCTAGTTTTCTTGGAGCTTCTGTTTTAGCAGGAGGCTGCAAGCAGTGATAAACAAGTGGAGGAGTAGGGCAGATGGCAGGGTGCACAGGGAGGCAGCTCAGCCTCCGTGGGAAGATGGCGTTTCAGCATCCTCTTGAAGGAGCTGCAGGAGTCCTGTGTCTGCCTTGTAAACTAATCAAGACAGAGAACAAGGAGCGCAAACCCCACAGGAGAATCTCAAGGAGGCTGCTGTGCTGAGGGGGTGAGGGAGTGAGGGGAGAAGAGTGATGTGTGGGAAGGAACAGCACTGCCCAGTCCCTGTGATGGCAGGTACCAGGTTCAACTGTGCTCTGATATCAGGAAATGGAAAATCATTTCCTGAAACAGGCAGCTGAGTTGCAAACTGTTCAGAACAGTGTGATAAAAATCTTGCACCATCCTCTTCACCCTCCCTGGTATGTGAATCATCCCATAGTGCCAGGAATCCACACTGTCTACACTACCTGCCCAGTAGTCACCAGTGCTGCTTCAGTTACAAGATAGACTGTCATGGTAGGAGTCCCTGCAGAGCTTGTGTTCTAGGAACCCTTAGCTTGCTAAACAGTGGCCCAAAGCACAAAAGCAGTGATGTCATGAAGCACATGTTCTCGGAGCCTCTAGTGTGTGACACCTCAGAGAGAGTGGGGCACAGGTCCTGGCTGGAAGGCTCTGGATGACGGACCATCGTGTTCAGAAGGGGTCTCTGAGGGATGCGTTAGGAAAGCTACACTTCATGTGCACAGCTCACAGCTGAGCTCAGGATGACAGGCAGAAAAGGAGAAGACATGGAAACGTGTGCATAAGTCATCGTGTTGTTTCCATTGTAGTGAGAAAGCCAGAGCAGGTCGTTCCGAGTCCTGTCTATGACAGGCAGAGAAGGAGAAGACATGGAGACGTGTGCATAAGTCATCGTGTGGTTTCCATTGTAGTGAGAAGGCCAGAGCCGGTCGTCCTGAGTCCTGTCTATAACAGGCAGAGAAGGAGAAGACATGGAAACGTGTGCATAAGTCATCGTGTTGTTTCCATTGTAGTGAGAAAGCCAGAGCAGGTCGTCCCGAGTCCGTCTGCGCTGCCTGCCCGGGAAGCTGGGCTGGATTTGGAAACAAATGTTTTCATTTTTCCGAAGACACAAGAAATTAGACACACAGCCAGGCCTTCTGCAAGGACTTAGGAGCTGAACTTGCTCAGTTTGAAAACCTAGTAAGAAAAACTGGCAAGAAAGGCTGGTGGAACCTTTTTCTACTGAATATTTAGTGCCCCGAGGTGTCTGTTTTATGCTGCTGAAGCACTTGGAAGCGTCCCATCCCAGGCAGAACTGGCGACACGGGGCATGGTCTGTGTGCTGTTTGTTCATGGCATCACTTCTGCCTGGAGCTCTGAGGCACTGAGACAGTCCAGACACATTCTCTCCTGTAATGCTCCTAGGCACCCTGCAAAGTTAGACAACCTAGAATGTTCCCATTCTGTCACGTGGTAGCCATGGAAGTTTCCATGCTTGTTGGCATGTGTTGCATACTGCAGGTGGTAATAATATTATGATGGAAGCACAGGCATAGCCAGCGACTTTCCCAGTCACAGTGGGATGTATGGCCATTAAAATAAAGCACTTTATTACAGATGTCAAGTGGTTCCACTGAGAACTGAGCTCTAGTCTGGCTCCAGAGTCTGTGCCCCTCAGCTACACCTGCTGCCATCCCATCAGGAGACTGTGGGGCATCAAGACTCATGGATCACCTGAAACAGAGACACATGGATTTGTTTTCTGTGTTTTATGACAGAATTCCCTGGGGAGATACATCAGGTCTTCTGACTACTGGATCGGCCTGCACAGAGAATCATCACCACAGCCTTGGAAGTGGACGGACAGCACTGACTACATCAACTTGTATGTCTTCAAAACTCTTTCTGCTTTACTGTGTTCTTGTGTCATTATATATGTGAGTTGTCGTTCTGAGAGAGAAAGGTAATATTTTGTGACGCTCACTGTTTTAGGAAAGAAGAAATACAAACCTTTGGACTAGAGACACAGCTCAGAGGTAGTGTGTGCTTACATACATGAACAACTCCCATGCAAACTCCACCTACCCAGCAATTTAAAGCCTTCTTATGCTCCCCTATTTATTAGCCTTTATTTTTGAAAGCCTTTACTATTTCCACTTGAAATCTTTTCAAAATGCTAGCATACGGAGTGTTCTTGCCCTCCCCTTTACTGATTTAAAACTTTTCCTTGCTAGCCATGTGGGTGGTGGTGCACGCTTTTAATCCCAGCATTCAGGAGGCAGAGGCAGGCAGATCTCTGTTGAGTCCAGGCCATACTAGTCTACATAGTGTTTTCTAGGCCAGCTGGGGCTACAGGAAGACCCTGTCTCAAAAAGAAAAAAATAATAAAACAAAAGAACACTTTTCCTTGTTGATAAATCCCCTATATGGAATGTAAACAGAACCACACATGTACACTGAGGGCTGTCAAATCCCAGGAAGCCACTGCAGAATGGCAGATGTCAGACTCTTCAAGTCCACTCTGCACTGCTGCACCTGTTCACAAAGCAGATTCCAGGAGCAGTGGGGACCTCCCCTAAATGCTCATCCTCACAGAGAACCTGGGAACAGTTCTTGAACTGTGAATGTAGCCATTTCTTTGGAAGAGTAATATACAGAGACCCAATCACTTCTGTCTCACTGAAGCTAGGCTCTCTTAGCAATTTACTAGGAAGGTTTTTTCCCCATGTTTACACATATGGAACAGTTCCAGATGAGACTAAAATCACCCTCAGTGAGGTCACCATGGCAGCAATTCATTTGAACATGGCAGCAAGGAGCAGTTAAAGAGCCAGTATTGAGTGGACGATGAAGACAGTGTGATATTCCAGTAAAAACTTGAGAATGTAAAAGAAACTAAGTGTGGCCTGGAGAGATGGCCTAGTGGTTAAGAGCGCTGACCGCTCTTGCAGAGGACCCGGGTTCGATCAGTACCCACATGGCAGCCGAGAACCGTCTGAAACTCCAATTCCAGGAGAACTCCAGTTCCAGGGGAATCCGACACCTCATTGCATGACACGGGTGCACAAACTTGCATGCAGACAGTACATTCATACACATACAGAAATAAATAAAATTTTAAAAATTTTAAAAAATAGAAACTAAGTGTAAAAATAGTGCATAGAATTCCTGATGTACTTTTATCTCTGTTCATGTTAAAATATGCAGTGGAGATGGCAGAGATTGCAGTGCAGGAGTTACTGTAGATGCAGCCTATACAGATTTATTGTTTTTGTTTCTGTTGTAGGGTTCCCATCCGAGGAGGTGGAGAATGCGCCTACCTGAATGACAATGGAATCAGCAGTTCCAGATGCTATATAGACAGGAAATGGATTTGTAGCAAAGGCAAATACCTCCTTCAGTGCCAAATACCTTCAACTTCCTTGTAGAATATGGCAGAGATACATTGTAATTTGCTATCTACAGCTGTTAAGAACCAACTGTGAAAATTATCAAATTGTTATGAAATACATTTATTGACAACAAAGAGGAAAACTAGCTTAGAGGATTATGCATTTGGACTTAGGAGGCCAGGGGTGATACTAAATTGAATAAGTGTTTTCAATATGATTTGGTTCCCATATTTTAATTTTATTTTTAAAACATTTTGTTAGTTATTTTCATTTCATGTGCATAAATGGATTGCCTGAATGTAAGTGCACCCAGGTGGTGCAGTGCCCTCAGATTTCAGAAGAGGGTGTTGGATCCCCTGGAACTGGAGTCACGGTCAGTTGCAAGCCATCTTGCAGGTGCCAAAACTGTCTATAACTCCAGTTATAGGGGAATTTGATATCTTTTGACTCTGCAGGCATTGCATGACCTGGATACATTTACACACATGTAGGCAATACACTCACACACACAAAAAAGTAAATAAAAATATAAAAAAAACTGCAAAAGGGACCCTGTGTTCCCAGCACCTTAGAGACTGTTCTCCAGTGCAGGAGGGAGAGGGAACATCAGGAGTCAGCTGCAGAGAGGGAGCTCATGCAGCACTGCACTCAGGGAAACACCCAGGAGCAGCAGCCATGTTTTCAGTTCACTTCTGCTGCATCCACACAGCCTGGGCCGCTGTTTTGCAGGTTCAGGAGCACAAAGGAGCGCTGAGGTCAGGGCGGCTAGGATGGGAGTTGGAGTGGACAGGACCATCCAGGAAAGGTGTGGGTGCAGATGTAAGGGTCCGCTGTAGAGTGGGGTGTAGGGTGGGTGGGGCAGGAGAACCTGGGATGATGCAGGTTGTGAGGTGCTGCAGGTGTGAGCTGAGAGAGGGGAGGCTCTGGAGCCACGCCTGGTGCTTGAGAGGAGAGAAGATGTGGGTTTTGTAGGGTTGTTGGATGCCTGGTTGGAGGGGTGGAGTAAGGCTCTAGGAGGCACCAAAGAATGAAGATGATGCTGTGCTTGCCCGTCCACACCAGCTTTAGAGCTGTGGGAACAACACAGGAGAAAGGAATGGAGAGCAGGGAGAGAGAACAGAGAAGGCTGAGGTGTGTAACTGTCCGGGGGGGCCAGGGGTCCTGTGCCAATGGAGGGCCCCATTTTCTCCTTATAGAAGGACAAATAGCTCAGCTATTTGTTTTCAGACTTCTTTTCCTCCTACAGTGTTCATATGCTGTTGTGTGTGAGACGTATTCATGACATTCACAGGGTAATATCCTATGAAGTTCACTGTACTGTGAAGGGAGAAATGCAAAGCTTTGGGCTGGAGATGGAGCTCAGAGTGAGAGAGTGCTGACATGCATGAGCCAATCCCAGCAAACACCACATCCCACACACTGAAATCCTTTCCTTGCTCTTCCATTTATTAGCTGTGATTTTTACATAACTTTTAGTTACTGTGATTTCACTTGAAATGTTTAGGTAGTTACCCACATTTGGGATAGCCGTTCCCTATGACCAAGTTAAAACATTGCCTGGTGATAAATGTCCTGTGTAGAATGTAGACAGAACTGCATTGAGGACTCAGAATTCCCAGGAAGCCACTGCAGAATGAGAAGCATCTGAATTCTCAAGTTCACTCTGCACTGTTTCACCTGTTCACAAAAGCAGAGATTGAGGGGAGCAGTGGAGACCTCCCTAAATTCTCATCCTCAGAGGGACCAAGAAACAGTTCTCAGAATGTGAACGTTGCCATTTCCAGCAGAGCCATTTCATTGGAAAGATAAATGATAGGACCCAGTCATTTTGATGAATCAAAGCTAAGACCTTTCAGCAATTTATTAGGAACGTTTGTTTTTCACTTTTATACATGTATGAAACAGCTTGAGGCGAGACTGAAGTTTCCTCCTTGAGGTCTCCAGGGCAGTAGTTCCTTTGAGCAGGGAGGTGAGAAGCAGGTAAAGACCCAGTCAGTTCAATACTGAGTATGGAGTGGATGAATAAAGACAGTGTGATGTCCCACTAAAAACGTGAGAATGTAAAAGTAACTAAGTGTTAATCCTAGAACTTGGGAGGCAGAGGCAGGTGGATCTTTGTGAGTTCAAGGCCAGGCTGGTCTACAGAGTGAGTTCCAGAACAGCTGGGGCTACAGGGAGACCCAGTCTCTAAAAGACCAAAAAAAAAAAAAAAAAGTAACTAAGTGCAAAAATAGTATATGTAATTCCTGATGGATTTTTACCTCTCAAATTCATACTAAAAATATGCAGGGGAGACAGTAGGGTTTTGAAATCAGAAGCAAAATGTATACCCTAGCCTATGCATATTTACTATTTTTGTTTTTAGGGTGGATGTCTGTGGAGAAGGAACATGTGACTAAGTAGTGATAGAATCAGCAGTTCCAGGGACAGCGCACCTAGGAGATGGATTTGCGGCAAACCCAGCACCTCTGACCTGTAGTGCCCAAAACTTTTATTTTCCTTACAAAGAATATAAATATATCAACATATTCATTTAGTGTGTGCATGTGTATTTGTGTACATATATGTAGATACATTCCATGCTAAACCTGTGGAGGTCAGGAGACAACTTGCAGGAGTCAGTTCTTTCTTTCCACCATGTGAGTTCCAGGGCTGAACTCAGGTCATCAGGCTTGGCAGCAAGTGCATTGACTTCCTGAGTCATCTCGCTGATCCATCCAGCCAGCCCTCTGTAAGGATCCTTCCTAAAGCCTGCTTCTGCTTGGCACACTCCTCCCAGACTCTTCCTGAATCTTCCTTGGCCTGGGATGACAAATTTGGAGACACTGTCAGGTCTATCTTTCATGACATCACTACTTGGCATCTGAGGACAGTCCAGCTTAGTTCCTCTTGTGGGGACAATGGCTGAGCAATGACAAAAGTAGGCTCAAAAGGACCAGAACAGTTTGAAATTTGCTTCTTAGTCCTCATGTTCCATTTCTATTGAACAGGACGATGGTATCATCTCATGGGAGCTGTTGGAAACTCTGGAGTGATCGTGTCCTGATGGGCCTCTGTGGCTATACTCAGCCCCTTCCACTTCCTCTCTCACCTGCAAAAGGAGATGCAGGAAATGCAAGTTCTAAGCTTAAAGCCTTAAGCTGGTGGGAGGTCAGGCAGTATTGACCCAGCCCAGCTGCTCACTATAGTCACAGGGCTTCCCCTGTGCTATCAGGGCCAGCAGGTAATCCAAAGCCCCAGGGACAGAATCTAAAGCCATATCAGGCACAGCCACTTTCATCGGACACACTCGGGTTATCTTGATCAGTCTGAAATGTCAGTTTGGGAATGATAATCTCTAAACATTTTTAAAGCTGCACTGCTAGCCTGGTGACTAAGGTGATGATGCACCTCTTGGGCATTATTTTCCCCATGGAGTTAAGACTCCTATCTTCAATAACTGCTTATTGGCTGAAGGGACAGGGTGGGGATTATTTTGTTTTTGTTTTTTTTTTTTCCCCCTGAATCTCATTCCTACAAAAACAATAAGTTTTGTCTTTCGTAAAGGAAAGATGAGGTACATAAATGTTTCCATTAGAAAGCAGAACTGTATCTAAACAAGAGAAGCAGAATGTGCATGGGAAAAAGGAGACACAAAAATCACACACAGTGACCAGAAAGCTGTATAACACTACTGATAAACTACATGAACTGCTTGACCAATAGAATGCTGAACAGGAAATTTAATATAATGATTAAAGAAAATACAGGAAACACACCATGTTGCCAGCAGGCTGTACTGACTACCTGCCCTACCCTGGAAACCCTTACTCCCCATGATGGAGAATATCCAAATAGGTTTGATAGCTCCTTGTTGTTTCACCCAGTTCAGAGCTTGCTGACCAGGTTCATGGAAATCTCCCATCTCCATCCTGCACCTCCCTGACACCATCTCTATACAGAACCCAATCTAGAATTACCACTCAAATGTAATTTTCAGTTCAGGTGGAACACACATCTGTATCTTAGGGCTAACCTTCTTCCCTCAAATCCTTCATAGGCACCAATGTCCCCTTGCCGAGTACTTTCGATTTGACCCAGATCCGTGGAGGAGTTGAATACTAGGACAACTTTGCAGCTTGAAGGGCCTGAGAAAACACAAGTTGTTAAGAAGAGACTGCAAGGGGCTGGAGAGATGGCCTAGAGGTTAAGAGCACCGACCGCTCTTACAGAGGACCCAGGTTTGATCCCCAGCACCCACATGGCGCCGAGAGCCGTCTGAAACTCCAGTTCCAGGAGAACTCCAGCTCCAGTGGAATCCGAGACCCTCTTCTGACCTCCGCGGCATTGCACGACACGGGTGCACAGACCTGCATGCAGACAGTACATTGATACACATACAGAAATAAATAAAAAATTTTAAAAAAATTTTTAAAAAAAGAAGAGACTTCAAAACCTCAGTGACTCCATAGGCTATGGCTTCTCAACATTCTTCACTGGATAAGAAACCTTTCTGTGAGTTTCTTGTCCCAATTGGCTCTACAAATTCCTTGCCAAGCATGGTGGTGCATGCCTTTAATCCTAGCACTTGGGAGGCAGAGGCAGGTGGATCTCTGTGAGTTATAAACATATCTGTTACAGTTTTTTAAAACAAGCGAATACTTTTACGCGTCTTGTCAACTATGAAGGAAGGACTACTACATGGGAAAAGGAACACACATGATATCATCCTAAGTGAGCGCACACACTTTAAAATATGCATGTTTAAAGCCGGCATGGTGGTGCACACCTTTAATCCTAGCACTTGGTAGGCAGAGGCAGGCAGATCTCTGTGAGCTCAAGGCCCACCTGGTCTACATAGTGAGCTCCAGGCCAGCTGGGACTAAAGGGAGACCCTGACTCAAAAAGACAAAATAATAATAATAATAATAATAATAATAATAATAAAATATGCATGTTTAGCACTGGCTTGGCTGCCCGCACCTGCTTCCTGAACTCTCACCGAAGCCAGGTAGCAATGCATCCTGAGACAGCCACATGGGGAAATGCTTCTGGGAGAACTGAGCTAAGGATCCAAAATGGAATGTGATAGTAGTGGCAGGAAAGAGGAAAAGCTGCTGTTTTTTACTTTTCAGTGTTGGCGGGAGCTTCTAAACTTGTTCTGATAAGTCACAGTGAACACAGCTTCTAAACTTCAACACAGCTTCTAAACTTGTTCTGATAAGTCACAGTGAACAGTTTAGGGTCACTGGGGCTTGCTGGTCATCTAAGGCAAGCTCACTGTAAACTCCATCAACCACCACATTATCATATAAAGCACTGCTGTAAGGGAAGGGAAGTGGGGAGGGAAAAGACGCACATTGAACAACTCAGCAGACACACCTGTGCAAAACAATCCCAAGGGTCTCCTCTCCTTGCAGGCAATGCCCCTGCTCATTCCACTCCGCTAATATGCTCCAATATAATTGCAGTTAGTATGGGTACATTCCAACAAGTGTCAGTTTTGTCTCTAGGGTAACAGTGGAGGATCAGATACAGACTAAATACACAGATCCCCTGGAACTGAAGTTATTGAAAGTTGTTAGCCGCAATGTGGGTGCTGAGAATCACTCCAGTCCTCTGCAAGACCAGCGAGAACTTTCTGCTCTTTACCCTGAGCCATCTCTCCAGCAGGTTTGTTTTTGGTTTTGGTGTTTTGCTATTCTTTTTGAGACAGCAACTTCCTATAGCCCCAGCTGTCCTGGAACTCACTATGCAGACCAGGCTGTGTTTGAATTTACAGAGATTTGCCTGCCTCTGCCTCCAGACTGCTGGGATTAAAGGCTTCTGCCATGAAGTCCAGCCTGTTTGTTTGTTTGTTTGTTTGTTTTTAACTTAAAAATACATTTATCTGTGTATTTCAGAGAACAACTTGCAGGAACTGGTTCTCTCCTTCATGACATGGATCTCCTTCCATGATGTGGGTCATGGGAATCAAACTCAGGTCATCAGGCTTGGCAGCAAGTGCCTTTACCCACTGAACCTTCTTGGTGACTCTTTTTAAATTTTGTTTTCTCACGTTCTGTGAGTGTGTAGTGTTCATGAATGTGTGTGTGCATGTTTACATACACATGCACATGCATGTGTGTGGAACCCCCAAGCCTGACACTATGCATCTTGAGGCAGGGTCTCTGACTTGAACTGATAGCTTGACTTGACAGTGTGGGTTAGCATAGGCAGCTTGCTCTGGGAATCCCTGTCTCCATCTTCCTAGTTCTGGAGTTACAGCTGTCAAGCTTACCCAGCATTCATGTGGTTCTGGGCATGCAACCTCCAGTTCTTATGCTGGGAAGGCAAGCACGTTGTGAACCTAGCCATCTCCCAGCCCACCTTGTGCAGCGTTTTATTCTTATAGATCCTCATAGGTGAGAAACTTTTAAAATGGATTCAGGAGAAGTGTTGAGGTTAATTTGATTGGAGATCAGGTCTGGAAATCATGAGAACTTCTTGGGGGAGGGAGATGGATGAGAGGAAGAAAGTCCTGCTGACTACAGGTCAGGACAGCAGGTAGGGGCTTCTGGGGAGGGGCATAAGTGACATTAAGACCCCAGTCATCCTCCCGTCTTCTGATCCCCATCAAGACTTCAGATCCGTCATGTTTCTTTTTGCCTTCTGATTCCTGAGGTTGTAGAACAGAATGTTCTCATCACAAGGGTCTTGGCCTTGTCCAGTCAGGGGGGCACCTGCTGTCTTCCCCAGAGAATCTCATCAGTCACTGAGAAGCCATCTGCAAAGGGTCCTGAGGACTCACCATGGATTTCCAAATCCTCAGGATGAACAATTAAGATACTTCCCCTTTCCTCAAAATCAGAGCATCACTAGGGGATAGGAGGGGGACCGAAACTGACTAAAGAAGGGCTGCATTCTCAATGACCTTCAAGGCTTCTCATCTATAACAAGCTACCTGACATAAGGACTGTAGAAATTGGGCCTACTACCAAACTGTCAGTGAGTGACTTTGTCTCTATGTTCTGAATGGAATTACTGGAAATTCCTACCAGCAATGCAGGTGTCACCTGGAGATGTTAGAAATGCAGTGTTCCAGACCCAGTGAGCATGGCTCCACTGCCTAACAAGACTCCAGGGGATTGGTGGCCACATTAACATTTCACACACACGCACTAATGTGACAGAGCCTCTGGCCAAATATATTCTGGCTTTTCATGGGGAGGACACCAGAGAACTTAGATGGGGGGGAACCCAGTGTTCTTAACGGCTGAACCATGTCTCCAGTGCCTTGATACCAAGGCCTTATCAAGCTCATGCTTGAAAACTATACACCCAGCTTTCAGCTTCTCCATAGCTCATAGCTTGTGAACTTTGGGTTTGAACTGCAAAATGTCCTCATGAGCAGCTTTCAGTGCTATCAAATAGCCAGTTTACTTTGGCCATCTTCATCCACTTCCACCTTAGCAGAGTGTCAGCGAGGACCTCAGGAGTCCTTGTCAGCAGGTCAGGGGTCCACTTCTTCACTTTTCTGTTTTCCACACTGAAGTGGCATTCTGCTAACTACAGCAGATAGGAGGTCCAAGGTCATATGCCGGGAAAGGAGAAAGGTTGCCAGAGGCTGGGAGGTTGAAGAGATTGCGAGGAGTCTCCAATACTTTATTCCCCAGCACCCAGGTGTACATCAGAACACATGAGCTTCATGTAAGCAGGCACAGACATCAGCAAGACAGTATCTGTACACAGAACTGCACACAGGCAGGCACATAGACGTGCAGGCAGAAACACAGACAGGTGAGGTGAAGGCTGAGCCTCCGAGGTCCAGCCATGTTTATACAGACTCTCACAAAAGCAGCACTCTGTCAAAGATAATTCTATGACAGATTCCATCACTGTTTATTTTGGAGTCTCCAGAGATTTCAAGTCAGCCATTTTGGATGTCTAGTGTCAGCCATCTTGGTCCCTGCTAGATACTCATGTCAGCACCTCGCTGTCTAAACACAAACTGTCCCTTATGGCCTTTTGTTTCTGACACCTTCATCAGTCGAGTTCTTCCATAGACACCAAGTTAATCGTGATGTGTCTAAGAGTTAAATTTTATTAAATTAAAAGTGAAAGACAGTCTTTGTACCAAGAACTCAGGGTCCATTGCCAAATAAGACATGTGAATTGAGTCAATGTAAATGTCCCCTCCTTGAAAGAATGCTTTAGTGAGTTAGATGTAGAGAATCCAAGCAACAGGAAGGAAGGAAGGAAGGAAGGAAGGAAGGGGAAGAGAGAGAAAGGAAAGAAGGAAAGGAAAGAGAATGAAAGAACAAAGAAAGAAAGAAAGAAAAGAAAAGAAAAGAAAAGAAAAGAAAAGAAAAGAAAAGAAAAGAAAAGAAAGACCATATGTGAGCACAAGTGTGTAGGTTTCTATGTATGGGTTTGCGATTTCTCAGGGTGAAAAAAACTGTGTAGCCCAAGCTGGCCTCGAACTCCAGATCCTCCTGCCTCTGCCTCCTTCAGCAAATCCTACCAGTGTGCACCACCAGCATTGGCAAGAGCCAGGGACACAAGAGACCTACTTGAAGCCACTTGCTAATGATGCAAGTGACATAGAAGAACGTCTTTTCTGCCTTTAGGGGGTCTCAGCAGGAGTTCCCACAAATGCTCCACTCCACCTACACCCCATTAAACACCGCCTATTTCTTTCCAAACCCACGCTATACGGCTTGGGTGCACACACAGGTTCGGTCTGCTCTGCACTGCTCAGCTCTGGGAGGGAACTGGGTCTCCAAGACGCACCCCTTCCCTTCACGCACTATTTCCTCGACTCGCTCCGCGCGCCCTCTGTCGGTCACTCACCGAAACACACCACCAGCACAGCGCCCGCCACTCCTGCCTGAGCTCACGCCCACCCCAGCTCTTGCTCTCTCTCATCTCACGCAGTCTCTCACATTCAGCCCCCTGCACCGCTCTCCTGTCTCTCTGCTCTGCTCTCCATTTGTCCTCTCCGCCTCCCGACCTCACACGCACACCACTGCCGCACGCACACTCGGCACCTACACTGGCCTTCCTCGCTGCTCATTGACAGTTTTCAAACCACTCCACCTGGGGAAGTCTCAAGTGAACACGTGGCAGTTATCTTCTGGCTCTATGGAGAGCATCAGATTACTGTCGAGTCACTAACCACCAACAAGGGGTCTGAGACACTCAGGAACCTGCTGGGGGCCTTCAACTGTGTGAGTGCATGAGAGGCTGGAATTGGGGTGGGAAAGACACAGCCTGTTCTGTCCACTGGCCCCTCCCATCACCAGAGCACAGCCGTCCATCCGCTGTCCACACCTCCTTCCAGGAGCCCGGCAGCTCAGGGGAGCAACCTTCCCCAGATGTAGGTTTCCTAGCCAGGAGTGGGTTCAGGATTTCCAGATCTGTGCCGCCCTGGACCTCGCTGCGGCGAGATGTTAAACAATATTACCAATTTTCGGAGCTCTAAGCCCAAAGATAACATGAAAAACTGCAATTCTCATATTCTTTATTTATTTATTTATTGATTGATTGATTGATTGATTGATTGTCTTTTCGAGACAGGGTCTCCCTGTAGCCCCAGCTGTCCTGGAACTCGCTCTGTAGACCAGGCTGGACTTGAACTCACAAAGATCCACCTGCCTCTGCCTCCCAAGTGCTAGGATTAAAGGCGTGCGCCACCACGCCCGGCTAATTCTCATATTCTTTCATATGGCATGAGGTTGTTTTCGTAGGTTTGATAAAAACAGATACTGATGGGCAAAAAGAAAGAAAGAGAAAGAGAAAGAGAGAGAAAGAGAAAGAGAAAGGGGAGGGGAGGGGAGGGGAGGGGGAGGGGGAGGGGATAGGGGAGGGGAAGGGGAAGAGGAAGGGGGAGGGGAAGGGGGGAGGGGGAGGGAAAGGGAAAGGGAAGGGGAAACAAAACACACATGAAAGCCAAGTCTCTCAGTGGCATTCCTGGTGCTACTTTGCAGGTGCAAGGCTGGGGTCCGGGCTGCTGAGAACAGAATTTGTGGAGTGCAGTGGGGACAGAACTGTCCTGAAAAGGTGACAATGCATGGCGCTGTGGTTGGATGTTTCCTTGGCCCCCACACTGTGAGCCCTGAAGTTGGTACAAAGAAAGCCAAAAGTGGGTGCAGAGCAGAGAGAGAAGTGGGCTCTGTGTGTGAATGTACGTGAGCCCTGGGCGCATGTGTTGGATTGAAGCTGACTTTAAAATGACTTGGGATGCACGAACAATGTCAAGGTAAGTCAACTGAATGAAGTTGTGCTTCAAAGTTCAGTTTTAAGTGAAGAGGCACAAAAAGATGTCATGTCTTTTTCTTCCTCCAGGAGCATGACTGCGCAGAGTTGTGGTGTCGAAAATGGCAGCTGAAGAGACAGCACTCATTTTGTGGGTGCTGGGAATTGAAACTTTCATCTTTCTGTTGCTAGCCTCTTCCTTTAAGGGCCACGCTCTCCCTCCAACCCTAAAGGACCTGCTATTTCAGTTGTCTTAAACTGCTGCTGCAGGTTTCACCTGCGTGATGCATGCCGGTAGGAAACGCAGGAGGATCTAGAGTTCTGGGATCCGAGGGCAGCTTGTTTTTTTGTTTGTTTGTTTTGTTTTGTTGCTCTTCTTTTTTTTTCCCCTCTCAAAACATCTGCAAATACCAACTCAGATGTGTCCTCCAATTGTTGTGTCACCCCCACGCGCCATGCCCCCCCCCGTGTTTCTTTCTCCGTTTTTTTCACATCCAACTCACAAAATCTGTTCTGCATAGAAACATAACTTGTTGGTCTTTTTGAGACAGGTCTTCCTGTAGTCCTAACTGGCCTTGATTTCCCTAGATAGATGAGGCTGGGCTTGAACTCACAGAGATCCACCTGCCTCTGCCTCCCCAGTACTGTGATTATAGGCATGGACCACCACAACTTGATTCCTAAGCCTACCCTGGTCAACTTGTTTGCCTTTGAAAATTAAATTCATTTCAACTAATTGAATTTATAATTCAGATTAAACCAAAAGTCATTTCCAGTGGTCAAACACTGGCAAGAACAACACTTGTGTCTGCTCTATCCCATCTTTACCCTTGTCCTTGTCACTGTTCTTTGCATACACTTTATGTTTTGGAGCAGTACAGGGACTATAGAAAATCTCTAGGAAATAGACATTTTCCCTAGATCCTCTGCTGGAATCCTACACAGGCTTCACGAGTTTACTCTGTGCTTGTCTAGTCACTTCACATAAAGACCTGGTTCATCCTTGTTATTCTTGATGGTGGGTCTTTTCCTTTTCCTCCCTCTAGTTCTCCTCCTTGTCCTGCTCCTCCACTTTTTTTTTGGGGGGGGGTGTCTTTTTGAGACAGGATCTTCCTGTAGCACCAGCTGGCCTGGAATTTGCTATGTAGACCAGGCTGGCCTCAAACTTGCAGACATCCCCCTGCCTCTGGCTTCCAAGGCATGGCCCACTGCTACCAGAACAGGCCTCTGGGACCCAGCAGTCTGAGGGCCAGCTCAGGAGGCTACCCCATCATAGGTCACTGCCCCCCTGCTGCTTGGGGCACCATCTTGGATTTCAGCCAATGCATTTTTTAAAATGCTTGATTCATAACTTTCTTTTGTTCTGTAACTAGAAAACTGCCATGAAACCATTTTTATGTTGGTCTATACAATGTGGCAGGCTGAATCTGCAGTCTTGGACACAGTCACTCATATTGGTTCAAGAATAAACTACCTTATTCCCTTTAAGGTGAGAGCTTTGTTTTGCATTGGCAGATGATTCTAAGGACCTCCATCTCTCTCTGTACCTCTCTCTCTATAGTGACTCTGCCTCCTAGAGACCCTGTCTCTGTCCTTCTCAGCAGACAGAATCCATTGACCTGGACTTGGATGTCCTTGTCTTGAAGGATCACTGAGAACTCGGCAGTGTGGACTCAGCTATCCTGGTCCAGAGGGCCAGTGCTGAATTGTGTGGTGTTCAGGGCTTGAAAAAGAAGGTTGAGCTGGGTGTGGTGGCGCTCGCCTTTAATCCTAGCACTCGGGAGGCAGAGGCAGAGGCAGAAGCAGGCAGATCTTTGTGAGTTCAAGGCCAGCCTGGTCTACAGAGTGAGTTCCAGGACAGCTGGGGCTACAGGGAGACCCTGTCCCAAAAAGACCAAAAAAAAAAAAAAAGGAGGTTGAATACATCCCTTCATTCTGTTCTGTTTTTAAAGAAATTTCTGCAGGACAGTAAAAAGCTGGTTCCTATCATTCCATCTCTGCAGAAGACAAAGTGTGTGAAGTCGCTCTTTCTAAGTTAAAGCAGCTTGCCTTTTCAAATCTAAAGATTTTTTTCTCAGTTTCATTCTGTTTTTATTCACTTAATTTAGTGTTGCAATTTCTCTCTATGGGGAGTGACCATGGATAAGGCTGCCATTATGAACCAGTGTGACTAGCTTACCAACAAATAGCTGCAAATGCAAATCACAGGAAGTTGTTTTTTTTTTTAAACTCCTCTCCCAGAGGTCTGAACTTTCAAGCTTCCTCTAAGCATGAAGATGAGTCCTGAAGAGGCCGTGTTAAAGGCAGAGCTCACCACCCCAGCTGACCCTCAGGAGGGAGAGACTGACATGCATTTAATGAAATTTGACTCAAAGGGAGAGGGCCGAGGAGCTTCCGAGGGAACCACGGACCAGCTGACCCTCATGCATGTTTAAATGTCACACTGTGTCTCTGTAGAAGGGACGGTGGCAGTGTAGGTGGCAGTGTAGATATGCATTGTCACTTCAAATGACGCTGTTATGGTCTGTGTCATTTAAATATTCCTGGGGAAGTCAAGTGATCACTGAGTTAGATTAGAAGAGCATAAGGCAAAAGTTGTTTTCTTGGTACTTAGATTATTCTTTTTCTAGGTGCCTGACAATTTGTACCCTGTAAATTATATTAAGCTGTTAGATAACATGCTCTTTATCTCACAGAGTAGGGGCAAACTCCAATAGCAACAGCTGTGTAATGTGCCTACCAAGGAATCGCCTCCCAAACCTGGGACTTGCAGCCTGTAGCACCACATTAGTAAAAAAAAAAAAAATACAGGGAGCAGGTATAAAAATGATTATGATATTCTGTGTGAAATATACAAACATTGAATAAAAAGTTTACACAACAAAATAAAACAAACAAGCAACAACAAAAACCAAACCAAACCAACCGATCA
>VZQC01006365.1:1281775-1394275 GCA_009823505.1 Rhizomys pruinosus | reverse complement strand
CTGCATTCTAAATATTTATATTTATATCCACGGATTTGTACACCTCACAACTCTGGTCAGAGATGCTTCTTTTTGCAGTAGATGGTAATTAAAGCAGAGACTCACAATCAGTCGAGTGCCAAGTGTAAGTAATACTGAGGGTTCAACTTCCCTCATCCAAGGCTCAATGAACTTTGAGGAAGAGAAGGCAGACAGAATGTAAGAGCCTGTGGCTAAGCAGGAGAGCTGGGAAATGCTGAGTTCTGGACAGGTTCTGGCTGTCCACACATCAACTCAGAGCAGCTGTGGTTACCTGCATAAGGCCTGCATAGGATCAAGCCAGTCATGATTCCAGCATGGATGGGCGAATGGACCCAGAGGTACAATGTCTATCAAAGGAAGGATTCTCAGCTGCTGGCTGCTGAGAGAGGCAGAGTCAGCATTCTTTGGAGATGTGGCTGCTGGTATGTTGATGGCTCAGTGGATGGCCACAAAACTATCTATAAGAACAGGAACAGAAAAAAAAAAAAAAAGGAATAGGAACAGCATTAATAAGACTCAGGGGTTATTAATAACATTTTTTTTTAAATGAGGACATGAAGTTGGAGTTGGGAGGATGAAGGACACAGGGAGAGGTGAGAGACAGTGCTAGATGGAGATGATCAATACACACTGTATAAATGTGTGGCACTTTCAAAGAATAAAAAATATTATATAAAAAAATTACTGGCCTGACATGGTGACACCCACCTTTAATCCTAGCACTTGGGAGGCAGAAGCAGGAGGATCTTTGTGAGTTCAAGGCCAGCCTGGTTTACAGAGTGAGTTCCAGGCCAGCTGGGGCTACAGGAAGAGCAATGGGAGGCAGAGGAGGAGAAGGAGGAGGACCAGAAAGAAGAAGAGGACTCGTCCCATAGGAGATAACAAGGAGGAACTCGGTCTTTATGTGAAGTGAATAGACAAGCACAAGAGGAAAAACCCATGAAGCATGTGTAACCTTAGGGCAGAGGATCCGAAACTCCTCAAAAACATAAATCGGACGCGAAGATCAAGGACAAGGACGGCACAGAGCAGATGCAGAAGCTGGGTACGTTGTCAGTGTGTGACCACTGGGAATGGCTCTTGATTTTGAATTATCAGTTTAATTAATTAATTACTTGAAGTTAATTTAATTTTGAATGGCATCCAAGTTAATAGTCATATGTTCAAGAGTTAAAAATTGTATTAAAAAAAAAAAAAAGAGAGAGCCGGGCGTGTTGGCGCACGCCTTTAATCCTAGCACTTGGGAGGCAGAGGTAGGCAGATCTTTGTGAGTTCAAGGCCAGCCTGGTCTACACAGGGAGTTCCAGGACAGCTGGGGCTACAGGGAGACCCTGTCTTGAAAAGACCAAAAAAAAAAAAAAGAAAGCAAGACAAGCTTGTAGTTTCCTCAGTAATTTTTCTGTGGTAGAAATCAAATCCTGTATTCATTTATTTTTAAAGGTTTATGCTATTATTTATTTATGTATGTATATGTCTATGCATGTGCATTGCAGGTGCTTAAAGAGGGTTTCAGAGGGTATAGGAAGGATCCTCTTGAGCTGCCTGATGTCAGTGTTGGGAACTGAACTCGGGTTCTCTGAATGAGCAGTATGTGTTCTTAATCAACTGAGCTACCTCTCCAACCTAAAAAAAAAATTTATTTTGTGTATGCCTGTCTATGTTTATATGTATATGAATGCATGTATACCATATCATGTATGTGAAGGCCAGAGGAAAACTTCCAGGAGTCAGTTTTCTCCTTCTACCATATAGGACTGAACTCACTATCCGGCTTGATAGCAGGTACGTTTACCTGATGCACCATCTTGCTTGGCTAATTTTTTAGTTTTTTGAGACTAGGTCCCACACTGTAGCTTGGGCTGGCCAAAACTCACTATGTGGCCCAGGCTGACCTGGAACTCACCTCCTGCTTTGGTCTCCCAAGTACATGACCATGCCCAGCAATGAAATGATCTTTATCAACCAAAAACAATCTCTTAACTCCTTCAAGAACATGCTTCTAGTGCCTCTGTTACAAACAGGAAGCAAGGCTGGGGGGATAGTTCAGTCAGTAAAATGCCTGCCTTACAAGCACAAAGATGCTTGGATCTCCAGCACCCACATACAAAATGGATGTGGTGGTGACAGCCAATCTAGCCAATCAGTGAGTTCCAGGTTCAGAAAATAAAAAAAAATAAAGGGAAGATACCTGACACTGACCTCTGGCCTTACATGCACAGGCACACCACAAACAAAAAAGTATCCACTACACACATATAAAAATAAAAACAAGCCGGGCGTGGTGGCGCACGCCTTTAATCCTAGCACTTGGGAGGCAGAGGCAGGCGGATCTTTGTGAGTTCAAGGCCAGCCTGGTCTCCAGAGTGAGTTCCAGGACAGCTGGGGCTACAGNAAGGAAGGAAGGAAGGAAGGAAGGAAGGAAGGAAGGAAGGAAGCAGAAGAATAGGAAGAAACATCGAATTTACATTTCAGCAGGGGAAAAATGTGTAGCCCAGACCGGCCTCGAACTCCAGATCCTCCTGCCTCTGCCTCCTTCAGCAAAACCTACCTGTGCACGCCACCACAACCCGCAGGTAAAGGGGCTGAAAGAGAGGTACTTGAAACTACCAGGCAGTGACCCAAGCACCTCAGAAGAATGCAAGTCATTCTCGTTTTAAGGGGCCACAGCCGGAGCTGCCGCCAACGCTCCTCCGCGCCTATGATCCACAAACACTCCCATTCTCTTTTCAAACCCACAATCACCGGCTTTGGCACACACACACAAACACGCACGCTCAGTCTGCTCTCCACTGCCCGGTCCCAGGTGGGAACCCGGTCCCCAAGACGCAGCCCCCGCCCTTCACCCACTTTTCCCAGACAGGCGTCTCCCGCCCCCTGCCGGTCGCACACCGATACAAACCCGCCCCTCTCACCTTCACCCAGGCCTGGCCCAGCTCCTGCTCTCATCTCATGCAGTCTCTTGCAGCCAGCTCCCATGCGTGCCTCGCACCCCTCCCTTCCTTCTGAAATACTGTAAATCAGGGTATAGGAGACTCAGAAAGAAAGGAGACTGGGTTGCAGAGCTGGGCGAGGTCGGTGACGAGAAGCCTTCGGGTCCTCCCGGCAGCTTTGCGAATTGGGTCCTGGCGACCCGGGATTGCTGGTTTCGTTGCATCACATATATCTTTAGTGGAAAATTATCCAGACTACCTGATCATAAACCTGGACAAGACCTTTCATTTGTCCGTGCCTTTGCGTTTACATGCATCAATGTTTAAGGCACCCGTATTTTAGTAAGTGCTGCTTGTGAAGCCAGAGTGGAGAAATTTATTTACGTCAGCACAGACGAAGTGTATGGGGGCAGTCTTGATCAGGAATTTGATGAATCCTCACCCAAACAACCCACAAATCCATACGCTTCATCTAAAGCAGCTGCTGAATGCTTTGTACAGTCTTACTGGGAACAATTTTCCAGTTGTGATCACCAGAAGCAGTAATGTTTATGGACCACATCAGTATCCAGAAAAGGCTATTCCAAAATTTATATCTTTGCTACAACACAACAGGAAATGCTGACCAATGAGATGACTCAGTGGGTAAAGGTGCTCGCCACCAGCCCTGACAATCTGAGTTTGATCCCCAGGACCCACATGGTGGGAGGAAGGAACTGACTTCAAGTTGTCCTCTGTCCTCCACACAGTCGCCGTGATGCATATAGCCCCACCCCATAAATAAATAAATAAATAAATAAATAAATAAATAAATAAAATGTAATTTAAGCTGTAGTCATGGATCAGGGTTCCAAAGAAGAAATTTCTTTCATGTTACTGATGTTGTGGAAGCAGTTCTTACTTTCCTCAAAAAGGGGAAGCCAGGCGAGATTTATAACATCCGAACCAATTTTGAAATGTCAGTTCTCCAGCTTGCCAAAGAACTGATACAGCTGATCAAAGAGACCAATTCAGAGACTGAAATGGAAAATTGGATTGATTATGTTAATGATAGACATACCAATGGCATGAGGTATCCAATGAAGTCTGAAAAAATTCACAGTTTAGGATGGAAACCTAAAGTGCCTTGGAATGAGGGAATACAGAAAACAATTGAATGGGAAAAGAAAGAAAGAAAGAAAGAAAGAAAGAAAGAAAGAAAGAAAGAAAGAAAGAAAAAACCCAGATCTGATTCTCAGCACCCACAGAGTGGCTAACAACCATGTGTAACTCCAGTTCCAGGGGACTCCAACGCCCTCTTCTGACCTCCTCTGGCATTTCATGACATGGCTACACTTACATACATTCAGGCAACACAGTCATACATATATTTTAAAAGGTCATATAAAACATTGTTTAGAAAATTCTAAGATTTTCTCCATGATAAAATGCTACCCAGGCATAGAACTTCAGCTCTCAGCTAGTTCAACAGTGCAGAGCCAGTTGCAGCTGAAAAACACAAGTCCACTCCTGTCAAAATTAAAGGATGGTTAAATTTCTTCTCTTTCTCTGTGTAGAATCCATTGAAAAGGGAACTCACATTGTGACTCTACCCACTCCAATAGCTATCAAAATGCCTGAAAATCAGATCCTGAATCCAACTGTCACAGCCAAATGAGAAATAAGAAAAACACCATAAATGGATGCTGTTGGAAGTCCCCATCAAAAAGTTCTAATAGACTTTAAATTGGAGATTTAAAATTCTCCTTGTTCTTACTTCTGGTTCCCTGCCCAGAACATGTGCCTAACTACTCCTGCTTTACTTCTCCTTCACAGGCACAATCAAGAATTTTCTTTGTCTCTATAACTATAATTTTGGGGGCTTTTAAATAACCCAGTTGCTACGCCCAGCATACCTGTTCAGCACGGAAAAACTCAGAGAGACCCATGCCCCAAATCCCAATTGGCAATTAAGGTTACTGTTGTAAAGTCGAAGCAGGGAGACCACTCACTTAACCATGTGGAGGTGTTATGTTTTGTTTTGTTTTTGTCTTTTTGAGACGGGGTCTCCCTATAGCCCAGCTGGCCTGGAACTCACTCTGTAGACCATGCTGGCCTTGAATTCACAGAGATCCCCCAGCCTCTGCCTCAAGTGCTAGGATTAACAGCGTGGACAACCATGCCTGGCTTAAAACCGGTGGAGTTTTAAAGGAGGGTTTAATTTAATTAGGAAACCTGGCCTACACTGCCACGAGGTGTGGGTTACAGGGTAATTTAGAAGTACAACAGCCAATCAGAGTTTAGCATCACAATTAAAGTTACCAATCAAGTACACCAGCCAATCAGAGTTTACACCACAGTTAAATTTACCAATCAAGAGGAAATTCTCGAAGCAAGCAAACCAATCATTCCTAGAATGACTAAGGAAAAATGACTTAATGGTATCTGAGGACACTATCCCTGAGTTTTTATAATCCTCTATCTCAATAATCCTCTATCTCAGTCCAGGGATTGAACCCAGGTCATCAGGCTTGGCAGCAAGTGCATTGACTTCCTGAATCATCTCACTGAGCCATCCAGCCAGCCCTCTGTAAGGATCCTTCCTAAAGCCTGCTTCTGCTTAGCTCACTCCTCCCAGACTCTTCCTGAATCTTCCTTGGCCCAAGAGTACATATTCAGAGATGCTGTCAGGTCAACCTTTCATGACCATCAATGTTTGGTGTCTTAGGTCCTGGCTTATGCACAGCTGGACCACAACAGATCCTATTCATCCCCAAACCATCAAAATCTTCCTGGTGAAGCTTAGATTGAGAGCGGGCTGACAACCTTTGACTGGGAAGCTCAGGTCAAGCATTTCCTGCATCAGCACTAGCCACAGCCACTCCACTTGCCCAGAACCCTTCAGTAGAGTCGATGCTTCTTCAAAGTAAAAGGGATGCTGTGCTTCTCTCAGCTACTGCATCGGGAAAAGCATCTATGGAAAGAATATTTTGCAAAATTTTTTAATAACTCAGCAGAGAAAATTACCTGCTTTGAGAAGCAAATACATGAGGTCAATATCCAAAATAACCACAAATATGTTATAAAAGGATCAATCAGTTGCTACTGGGTGCATGCATAAAAGATGTGACTGCATGGTCCTGAACAGATATTCCTATGGCCATGTTCACAATAACCAAAAGGCGAAGGCATTACAGAGCTTTTAAAATAGAAGGACCATTTAGTTGCCACCTGCCACCTGCCAGTCACTGTGGAAGACACAAAACTCTAGGGCTGCATGAACCACTGCCAGTCACATCTCCATGCACCAGCAGCAGAGGCACTGAGCATGGGTTACAGACCAGCATGGGCAACATTAAAAGAGAGAGAGATGATCAGATTTGTATTTTGAATCTATGACTCTGGTATAGTACAGAGAACAAATTAGAGGGGGACAGGGGTTTTAAATGGCCTAGGCAGGTGGCGGTAAAGAAGGAGCCATTTGGATAGACTGAGAGGTTTCAGAATTGAACTTCGAAAATCAACAATGGACATGGAAGATCAGTGTAAAGAAGGGGTGAAGAGCCTGGTGCGATGGGCAGGCCTTGGTCCCCAAGTTCAGGAGATGAAGACAAAGGATAGCAAGTCTGAGACTAGGCAGGACCACGTGAGGGGGAGAGGGGTCAAGAGTAGCTCAGGTTTCTGGCTAATCTAAGAAGACGGTTGGTGAGTCAGCTGCTGAGATAGAAAAATGGATTTGGGGGGGGTTCTTTTCAAGACAGGGTCTCCCTGTAGCCCTAGCTGGCCTGGAACTAACTATGTAAAGCCCTGAACTCACAAATATCTGCCTGCTGCTGCCTCCCAAGTGCTGGGATTAAAGGTGTGCTCAGGAAAATTGAATTTTTTATTTATTTCTTTTATGTGTATGAATGTACTGTCTGCATATAGGTTGGTGCACCCGTGTCATGCAATGCCACGGAGGTCAGAAGAGGGAGTTGGATTCCCCTGGAACTGGAGTCAAAGATGGTTCTCAGAGCCATGTGGGTACTGGGGATTGAACCCAGGTCCTCTGCAAGAGCAGTAGGTGCTCTTAAACACTAGGCCATCTCTCCAGCCCCAGGAAAATGGATTTTTAACAGTTCAAGGAAGATGGGGAGCTAGCTGCTAAGTGTCCTTTGATTTAGTAAACTGAAGGTGAGTGGGAATTTTGGCAAAAGTCCCTTCTTTGGTATGATCATGCATAAATGGTACTGGAGAAAGTTGATTCTGAGAATGAACTCAGTTGAAAACTGGGAGAGTCCTTCAAGAAAACAGGCTAAGTCAGCATGGTAGTGCACACTGGCTAAGTCAGCACTGCGGGGGGGCACGCACTGGCTAAGCACGGGGGTGCACACCGGTTGTCCCACCTTCTAAAGCAGAAATTTGAGATCAGCCAGAGCAACAGAAAAGCTGGAGGCTGATTTGGCTCAGAGTTAAGAGTACTTGCTGATCTTCCAGAGGACCCAAATTCAGTTCCCAGCACCTATATCAGACAGCTCACAACAACTATAACTCCATCTCCCAGGGATCTGACACCCTCTTCTGGCCTCCAAGGGCACACACAGACACACATGTGCACACACTTCACAATAAAGGGCGTAGGGGCTGGTATGCAGCTCATGATAGTGTTTGCCTAGCATGATTAAGACCTTGGGTTCAATACCCAGCGCCATAAAAATAATACCAAGATGCCTATTTGGGGTATGCAGGATCTTCCTATCCAAACACCCAGGCTACCCTCTCATAGACATTATCTAAACACTCTGGATGAAATGCATATAAACACAACTAAAACAAGAAACCCATCTGAAGACTCTGGAGAGCTAGCCCAGGTTAAGTGGGTTTAGTGTGGAGGAGGTCAAATATGTAGGAGAAGGACCTGGCAGGAGGTGGGTCACATGTTGGAGCTTTCTGTGTGTGTTCACTACAGTCAGAATTTAACACCGAGTGGCCAGAGTTAACGTAGAAAATCACAGTCTCACCTGGGTGTGGTAGCACAGCCCAGCAGTCAGGAGGCTGAGGTAGGAGGATTGTGAGAATTGTGAGTTCGAGGCCAATCTGGAAAATATAAGAGTTGCAAAATTAAATAAATTAATGAAGAGAGAGCGAGAGAGAGAGAGAGAGAGAGAGAGAGAGAGAGAGAGAGAGAAAAGAATTTGGTTTCAGATTGGAGGAACCAGAGGATGGACCTCTGAGCAAGAAGCGTGCTAAGGAGGAAGGCAGAGAAGAGAAAGCCCCAGTTCTATGAGCTATCTCATGACAAATCCACACATGACTGAGGGTGTCACAGGCTCCCTAGCAACAGAGAAAGAATAGAACTGACATGCAAGCTCAGCCTGCCACAGATATAGGAGAGTTTACACTCTGAGTTTAACTAAATTAATCACCTACTGAAAAAAAAATCAACAGTTTTCTGAGGAATAAAATAAAATCTAGAGTCTCCCCCACATAACCTTCAAAGTATTCAGAATATTGTCCAAAAAGTCTTGGAAATTCTTACAAAAAAAAAAACACAGAAAAATGTGACTATTCTCAGGGAAAGACAGATAGTAGAGGCAAACCCAACATCGTTCAGATGCTGAAGTTATCAGATGAATTTTATTTTATTTTTTTAAGTTAATTTTTATTGAGCTCATTTCATACAACATTTCTTAATCAAATTTAGACTCATTCCCCCATCCATGCCCACCCCTCATGCCCCCCCCACCAGAGCTCATGGATTCTGTCATACATGTCAAGTCTTGTCTTGCCTCTTTTTCTCAGTCTTTTATAACCTTTTTGATTCACAAGTTTACTGTTTGGTCAGTTCTTTGAATAGGTTTTTCTCTCTCTTTTTTGTTCCCTTTAAATTTATATTATTCCAAAATATGCATATATGCACTCCACACATAAATCAAAATTACAAATTCTGAAAATAAACTATAGGTTAATTCCAAAACATGTTTAGAGATTCACACTTTAACAGTAAAGTTGCATGCAGGTAAAAAGAAGTATAACTTTACATTTTTTTTAGAATGTGAATACATATCTTCCATCCATATATGGTAATTACATTGTGTGAATACAAGTGGTAGGTCAATTCTAGAGCCCATTAAGAGATTCACATTATAAGAGCACAGTTACTTTCAGATACAATGAAATATAATAATAAAGTTGCTCAGTTTGCCTGTCAATTGGGGATTTGGTGTTAGCATCCACAAATGAGGGAAACCATCTTTTTTTCTTCTTCTGGGACTGTGTTACTTCACTTAGCATAATGGCTTCGAGTTCCATCCATTTACCTGCAAAGTTCATGATGTCACCTTTCCTTACCACTGCATAGAACTCCATTGTGTAGATGCACCACATTTTTGTTATCCAGTCATCAGTTGAGGGGCATTTGGGTTGGTTCTAGCACTTTGCTATTGTAAAGAGAGCTACAATAAACATGGATGTGCATGTATCTTTGTGGTAGGATGAGTCTTGTGGGTATTTACCCAAGAGTGGTATAGCTGGGTCAGGTGGTAGGCTCATTTTGAGTCTTTTAAGGGTTCTCCACACTGCTTTCCACAGTGGTTGTATGAGTTTACATTCCCACCAGCAGTGGATGAGTGTTCCCCTTTCCCCACAACCTCTCCAGCATTCAGTGTCTTTTGTTTTCTTGATCTTGGCTAGTCTTATTGGAGTGAGATGATACCTTAGTGTGGTTTTAATTTGCATTTCCCTAATTATTAATGATGTTGAACACTTTTTAAGATGTTTCTCAGCAATCTTTACTTCCTTACTGGTGAAGTCTCTGAATTTTAAAGCAGCTTTGATTGCTCCAGGTTTTTAAGAAATGCACTTGTAAAGAATGAGCCAGCACAAAAACAGGAATTAGAAAAGACAAATGGAAATCTTAGAACTAAATTAATCCACTAAAAAATTAAATTAAGCCAGTAGTGAGTGGCATGCCTGTAATGATAGCATTTAGGAGGTAGAGGCAGGAAGATTACTACAGATTTGGGGATAGCCTTGTCTACATAGGCTAGCCAGGACCACATATTGAGACAATCTCAAAGTAAACAAGCAATAGCAACAAAAAATACACTGAAGAGCTCAGTGAAGAGAATAAACAAACTTAAAAACATATCTATGTGTTACAATGTGGGGCAATATTAAGATGTCAAGTATAAAAGTATTTGGAGTTCCTAAGGAAATAGAGGAAATAGGACAGTGATGTTTTGTTTTTGAGACAAGGGCTTGGTAGGTAGCTCAGGGTATAGTGGAACCTACCATCTTCAGCCTCTGGACTGCTGGAATCACAAATCTCTCTCTCTCTCTCTCTCTCTCTCTCTCTCTCTCTCTCTCTCTCTCTTTCTCTCCTAGAAGTTCAAGACTCAACACAGTTGAGAAGAATCAGGCAAGAGGGAGAGGTGAAGCATTTTGGAAAGATAAGATAAAGGGTCAAGCTGGGCGTGGTGGCGCATGCCTTTAATCCTAGCACTTGCGAGGCAGAGGCAGGTGGATCTTTGTGAGTTAAAGGCCAGCCTGGTCTACAGAGTGAGTTCCAGGACAGCTGGGGCTGCAGGGAGACCCTGTCTCGAAAAGACAAAAAAAAGATAAAGGGTCACAAGTAATAGATGTTTCATTTCATAGAGGCTGTGAAGGGATAGAATTCACAGTATCAAGGCAAAGATTTGACTAAGGCAGAAAATATGAGAGCTCGAGGGCTACAAATGAGGGGAAAGAGCATGGGATGAAGGCGAGTGGAGGGGAGGGAGTTTAAATCCTATGTGGCAATTGTCACTTGATGGCTTCCATTTTTTTTCCTTGTAAAGAAAAGAAAAAAGGGGCTGGAGAGATGGCTCAGTGGTTAAGAGCACTGGCTGCTCTTGCAGAGGACCCAGGTTTGATCCCAGCACCCATGTGGTGGCTGACAATCATCTCTAACTCCAGATCCAGGGGATCTGACACCCTCTTCTGACCTCTGTGAGCACTGAGCAACATGAGAGCACCTACATATATGCAAGCAATATACTCATACACATAAAGTAAAAAGTAATAAATAAAATATTTAAAAAAACAGCCAGATGTGGTGCCATACCTGTGATCCCAACCTACAGGAAGCTGAGGTAAGAGAATTAGTTCAAGGCCATCCTTAGCAGCATAGCAAGTTTGAGACCAGCTGGGACTACATAGAACTATGATTCAAAAAATAAGTAGCCAAGTGTGGTGGTGCACAACTTCAATCCCAGGGCTCAGGAGGCAGAGGCAGGTGGATCTCTGAGAGAGCAAGGCCAGTCTGGTCTACAAAGTGAGTTCCAGGCCAGCTGGGGTTATAGGGAAACCCCATCTCAGAAAACAAAACTAAACAACAACAACAACAACAAAAAACAAGTATATAAATAGAGGTTTTTTTTTTTTTTTTTTTTGGTCTTTTTGAGACAGGGTCTCCCTGTAACCCCAGCTGACCTGGAACTCACTCTGTTGACCAGGCTGGCCTTGAACTCACAAAGATCTGCCTGCCTCTGCCTCCCAAGTGCTAGGACTAAAGGCGTGCGCCACCACACCTGGCATAAATAGAGTTTTGAGATAAGTCACTGGGAGTGAGGATTATTCATACACATTCAATGGGGCTTCTTGGATGTATTGAGGGCCTATCTGAACAGAGTCACCATGAATTCATGTAATCTAATGCACCTCAGGGTTAGCTATCACAGGCATAGTGACACTGGATGGGTGGGTCCATCTACAGTTCAGAATTTGTCAGACTGGTGTCTAACAAAATTTAAGATTCCAGACTGTCATGAACACAGATTCTAAGCTTAATAGGGAGAGAAGAAAGCGGTGAGAGCAGTCATCGTGGGAGTAACTAGAGCTCCAGACCTTGGGTGCGGATGGTGGGAAGGACAGCGTGGTAAGAACAGCTGAATACCCAGCTGCAGGGAGAGGAGAAGCAAGCCGAGAAAGGTGGGAGGCTGAATCAGTGAGGCAGGAACCTATCTATTTCTAGTGGGTGGTTTAGTAAGAGAGAGAGAGATGATTTTCAAGGGGAAGGAAACCAAGAAGTAAAGTGTCTGCCTGTTGGGAATTTCATCCAACCTAACACTGAATCTGCCGAGGATGAGGGCAACGCATGGATGTAGAGAAGGATGCCAAGGGATGCAAAATGGCGGCAGAGATCTTTGAAGATGAGGACTAAGAGGTCAGGCAGTAGAAGAGGCCCCAGAGGGGAAGGAGACAGCACAGCTGTGTGGCTCAAACATAGACAGTCGAATGAAATGGGGAAGAAAGGGAGAAGGCCTGGCTTTCTAGTTCTTAAGCTGTAATGTGGAAGAACATAGCTAGCCAGCACATAGGAAGGCTGGGAAAGACACAGGAGGATTCTTGCTCATCCATTGCTGCATAACCAGTGGCCCAGACATAGGGGCCTGAAAATGACATACATTTAGCCCGTGTGCTGGGCCGTGCCTGTAATCCTAGCACTTGGGAGGTGGAGGAAGGAGGATCAGGAGTTCATGGTCAGCCTTAGCTACACAGTGAGTAAGAGGCCAGCCTGGGCTATATGAGACTCTGTCTCAAATATAAAAAGGTAGAAAACAGAAAAACTACATATGTTTAGTATTTCACAGCTTCTGCAACTCAGTCCCAGCATGGCCCAGCAGGGAGGAGGGCATCTGCTCAGGATCTCAGGAATGATAGTCAAGGTCCGGGCCAGATGGCCATCTAAAAGCTCCCCTGGGATAACTGGAGACCAATAGGGTTGTCAAGATTCTGTTTGACAGCGGGATGCGGGGGCCCTGGCTTCAGGCTAAAGCCTGCTGGTGCATGATTCCAGCCACAAGGGCCTCCCTAGTGAACCTCTTACTGCACCGTGCTGACAAAAAGTCTCCAGAAGAAGCCAGCCAGTGAGATAGTCTGATGTGACAGAACATAACCACAAGGAACCTTTGCCATGTATTAGAAACAAGACCCAAACCCAGCATGGTGGCATGTACCTATAGTCCCCAACACCTGGGAGGCTAAAGCATGAGGACCCTATGAGCCCACAAGGCTAGCCTAACACAATGAAATTCCATCTCACAATGAAAAGAGAGAAAGAAAAGACAAAGGAGCAAGTCCTAAGCTGGAGAGATGGCTCAGTGGTTAAGAACACTAACTCCTCATGCAGAGGGCCCAGGTTCAATTCCCAGGACCCACATGGCAGCTAACAACTGTCCGTAACTCCACTTCCAGAGGATCTGATGCCCTTTTCTGACCTCCATGGCCATCGCATGACGTGGGTGCACCTACTTACATGCAGTCAATACACTCATACACATAAAATAAAAATGTGTTTTTTTTAAAGAAAGAAGCAAGTCCTGGGAGTTGGTGCTCACAGACTAGGAGCCCGAGATCTTGAGAGCCTCTTAGGGTCTGTCTAAGGAAAGAGAGGGCTACAAAGCCATGTGATGGTTGCTGTGAGAAACCCTGCTGCACAGGTCTGAGATGCAGAAGGTGGGATCGGGATAGAGCAGGGATTGGCAGAGGATGGGACAAAGAGAGGTGCTTAAATTTGGAGTGCAGGCTGATGGAAATTGAATCCTTTGTTCTATCCACCTTACATACTGTGAAAAAGAAATTTGCTGAATTATATAGTAAAAACATGTGTAGTAACATATATTGATGATATTCCCTTCCAAAGGCCTAGTTTTAGTTCAGGAGATGGTTAACATGAACACTCAGGGACAGCCTGAGAGGAGTCCTGAAGAGGACAGGGAGAAGCGAAATGGCATCTCTGTCTCCATCTCCAGCACAAAATGCAAAAGTCAGCAGGCGAAGACAGCTCTCAGCTCCCAGAGTTGAAAGAGCCAAAGCTGGTGCTTTGAAATTGGAATCAAAGCCAAAGTATTCAGTAGAATTGGACGAAACAAAATTGTGTGACTGTCAATAAAATGATCAGTTGATGGTGGTCCATAAAATACACAGAGTGTGAAAAGGACTCTAGCACATGGCCAGCCCTGGCAAGGAATCTGAGAAGAGTTCATTCATGTTATAACTAAAACATACAGGGGCTGGGACTGTAGCCTGATGATAGAATACATACCATGCACCAGTCCCAAGTTTCAATCCCCAGTACCACAGAATGAATGAATGAGGAAGATGTGGTAGCCAATGTCTATAATTGTAGCCCCTGGGAAGCTGAGCCAGGGCTGCCAGGAATTCAAGGCCAGCTTAAGCTATATAGTGAGTTCCAGAGAAAACTTGAGCTAGACTCTGTCTCAGAAAACCAAAATGGAGAGGGCATGGGGCTCAGTGGATAAAGCACTTGCCACGCAAGTGTGAGGATCCAGGTTCGGGTCCTCAGAACCTACGTAGATAAAAAACGGGAAGGCTAGAGCCAGGCTTGGTGATGCCCATGGGAGGCAGAGGCAAACAGGTATCTGTGAGATTGAGGCCAGCCTGGTTTACATATGAGTTCCAGGCCAGCTGGGGCTACAGGAAGACCCTTCCCCAAACAAACAAACAAATAAACACAAACAAACAAAAACAAGTAATCAGAACACAAACTCCAGGTAGGCATGGCAGCTGCCTATAATCCCAGCACTATGGAGGCAGAGAGGGGATTCCAGAGGCAACCTGGCTAACTAAACTAGCTGAATCAAACAAGCTCCAGGTTCAGCAAGAGACCCTACCTTGATAGAATAGTTGAAGAAGGCACCCAACCTTAACTTAAGGCACACACACACACACACACACACACACACACATACACGCTCAAAACAACAATAAAAAGCAATATAAGAAGAAAATGGAGAAAGGGGTGGTAGCCCAGGCATGTAATCCAAGCATGTGAGAGGTAAGGCAGATGAATCGGGAATTCAAGGGTGTCGTCACCTATGCAGCAAGTTGGAGACCAGCCTGGACTACATGAGACTCTGACTCAAAAAAAAAAAAAAAAGAGGGGCTGGAGGGATAGATCAGCAATTAGGAGCACTGGCCGCTCTTGCAGAGGACCCGGGTTCGATCCCCAGCACCCACATGGTGCCTAACAACTATCTATAGTTCCAGTTCCAGGGGATCCAAGGTCTTCTTCTGGCCTCCTCAGGCACTGCATGTATGTGGTATACTCACATAGATGCAGGCAAAATACATAAGATAAAATAAATAAAACAGTTTAAAAAAACAAGAATAAATCAATAAAACATGGTATGAGGTATTGTTTTTTATTTTATTTATTTACTTATCTATTTATTTGTTTGTTTATTTGGTCTTTTGGAGACAGGGTCTCCTTGTAGCCCCCAGCTGGCCTGGAACTCACTGTGTAGACCAGGCTGGGCTTGAACTCACAGAGATCTGCCTGCCTCTGCCTTCTGAACACTAGAATTAAAGGTGTGTGCTGCCGCACCCAGCTCCAATTTTTTTTTAATATTTATTTATTTATTTATTTATTTATTTATTTATTTATTTATTTATATGAATGTATTGTCTGCATATAGGTTTGTGCACCCGTGTCGTGCAATGCTGCGGAGGTCAGAAGAGGGTCTCGCATTCCCCTGGAACTGGAGTTCTCCTGGAATTGGAGTTACAGACGGTTCTCAGCCACCACATGGGTGCTGGGGATCAAAACCAGGTCCTCTGCAAGAGCAGTTGGCACTCTTAACTGCTAGGCCATCTCTCCAGCCCCCAATGTTGTTTTATAGAAGTCCCTGGGCTCTCAAAGCATACACATAAATACACCACACGCACACACACACACACACACACACACACACACACACAATCACAATGTAATGCACAGTTTAATCCCAGAACTTGAGAGGCAGCCAGGAGAATCAGGAATTCAAGGCCATTAATCACCCAGTCCACAAGCTGGAAGCCAGCCTGGACTACATAACACTCTGTCTCGCAAATAACAACAAAAAGCTTGAAAACCAAATAAACACATAAACCAATGATAATACATATAGCTTGGAGTATCAACCTTGTTCTTTACAGAAGCATTTGGGCCCTCTCCAATGTGCAGGGCCATTTGTGGAGATAACCAGCCCTCTCCCTGTAAAGGCCAGGCTGCTGTCAACAGACTACTCCCGAGACTGAACTCAGAAACCAGGTCTGGACCCGTGGGGAGAAGGAGAAAACGAGGTCAGTCCTCCACAATAACTTTTGTACCTAGATGATGTTGCTATGTATTAGCTGACTTCACGCTGGGAGGAAGGTGGCAGTCTCAAGCTGGTAGGATGAGAAGTAAATGTTTTCTAACAAGGAAGGTGAGCCAGAGAATGCACTGAGATCGCATCATCAGTTAAGAACTCATGCCTGTAATTCCAGCACTTGGAAGTGTAAGGAAGACTGTCCTGAGTTTGAGGACAGCCTGGGCTACAGAATGGTGTGGTCCAAGCCAATATTGTTTAAAAAGCCAGGGTGTTTAAATAAACCTGGCAGGAAAATGCATGTGCTGAAGAAACACACAGAATTCACTACAGTGACATGGCCCCCTCATCATCACCGTCATTCATCAAGAAGGTCGAATATTGGGGCTGGAGAGATGGCTCAGCGATTAAGAACACTGGCCGCTCTTGCAGAGGACCCGGGTTTGGTTCCCAGCACCCACATGACATCCGTACCATCCATAACTCCAGTTCCTGGGGATCCAACACCCTCTTCTGGCTTCTGTAGGCATTACACACACGCGGCACACTTACATGCAAATAAAAGACTCAAACGCATAAAATAAAAATAAAATTTTTTCTTGATACAGGGTCTCCCTGTAGCTCCAGCTATCCTGGAACTTACTATGTAGACCAGGCTGGCCTTGAACTCACAGAGATCCACCTGCCTCTGCCTCCCAAGTGAAAAATAATTTTTTTAATTAATTTTATTTATTTCTGTATGTGTATGAATGTACTGTCTGCATGCAAGTTTGTGCACCCGTGTCGTGCAATGCCGAGGAGGTCAGAAGAGGGTGTCGGATTCCCCTGGAGCTGGAGTTCTCCTGGAATTGGAGTTTCAGACGGTTCTCGGCCGCCATGTGGGTGCTGGGGATCGAACCCAGGTCCTCTGCAAGAGCGGTCGGCGCTCTTAACTGCTAGGCCATCTCTCCAGCCCGAAAAATAATTTTTTTAAAAAGATAGGAGACCAGCCAGGTGTGGTGGCACACGCCTTTAATCTCAGCACTCAGGAGGCAGAGGTAGCCCATTGATTTTATAAACACTATATGCTGAACAAATTAAATCTCTCTCTCTCTCTCTCTCTCTCTCTCTCTCTCTCTCTCTCTCTCTCTCTCGTTTGAATGGTGTGTCCCCATAGGCTCTCAGATATTCAGACGTTTGTCTCCAGTTGGTGGCGCTGTTTTTGGAGTCTTGGGGTGTGTGGCTGTGCAGGAAGTGGTGTTGAATGTGGGGGCAGCTTAGTGAGTTAGCCTCGTGCTTCAGTTCTTCCTCTCTGTTTCCTGGTCTTTCGGACTGACCCTCGGTTTGCTGCTCCAGACCCCAGCCACCCACCTCCCGCCACAATGGACTCTAATTCCTGGAAGCTCAATCGTAAGCTCAAATAAACTCTTCCTTTTATAAATTCCTTGGTCTGGTGTTTTAGCACAGCCACAGAAAATGACTAATTCTCTCTCTCTCTCTCTCTCTCTCTCTCCTCTATAGATATATAATATATATATATATATATATATAAATTTAAAAAATAAGTGTATCGCAAGTGGTGGTGGTCACCTTTAATCCCTGCACTCGGGCAGGAGGCAGAGGCAGGTGGATCTCTGTGAGATTGAGGCCACCATGGCCTATATAGCACGTTCCAGGCCAGCCAGAGATACGTAGTGACACCCTGTCTCAAAAAAATAATAACACTTGGGAGGCAGAGGCAGGCGGATCTTTGTGAGTTCGAGGCCAGCCTGGTCTACAGAGTGAGTTCCAGGACAGCTGGGGCTACAGGGAGACCCTGTCTCAAAAAGACCAAAAAAATAAAAAATAAAAAATAAAATAAAATAAAATAAAATAAAAGAAGCCAGATTGTGGGACCCTTGGGCTGTGTGGGTTTGGGCACAACTGCTTACAAATTGGTTTTACATGAAGGATGTTTGTACTCATAAATTATTACTTATTGTTAAAAAATGAAAAAATAAATAAAATATTTTTAAATATTAAAAGAAAAGAAAAGACAGAAAGAGGTATCATAGTTACAAATGCAAAACAATATCTAATTTTCACAAGCTTATATACATAATTAAAATCAAATAATATACTAGTTCAAATATGTACAATTACAATAAGCTGATCAAGTATTATTTGAATATGTACCATATTTGATTAATCTAAAATTATATCTTTCTTTTAAAATACTTATTTTTATTTATTTTTAAATGTTTAGTTTTTATCTCATTTTTTCATATATATACACACACACACATATATAGATGATATATATATATGAATATATATATATAGATGATTGGTCTTTTTGAGACAAGGTCTCCCTGTAGCCCCAGATGGCCTGGAACTTGCTATGTAGACCAGGCTAGCCTTGAACTCACAGAGATCCACCTGCTGGGATTAAAAGCATACACCACCATACCTGGCATATTTATATGTATATATTTTTCAAAGCCAATGTTTTACTGAAGCTCTGTGAATTTTATACAAAATTACAAATCAAATCTAGACTGATAACCCCCTCCCTGCCCCCCATTCCACCAGAGCTCATGCATTCTGCCAAACATGTTTTTCTTCTTTTTCTCAGTCTCTCTCAAAGTTCTTGATGCAGAAGTTTATTGTTTCGAGCAGAAGTTCACTGTTTCAGTCCTTTGACTCAGTCTTTCTGTTGTTGTTGTTGTTGTTGTTCCTTCTAATATGCATCACTCCAAAATATGCACATAAGCATACCACATATATCATAGATTTTAGCATCTTCAGCTTATGATTTTTTTTAATTAGGCTAAAAGATGTCATGTTTGAAGGCTGCTCCTTGGCAAGCACAAACCACCATCAGTTCTGCCCTTGTGATCCACACTGGGGTTTTCCCTTCCCATGGTCACCAAATGAGGTCCAGTAAGCAACGTGTCCTGTCTTGATCTTCCTGTACTGGTCTCCATGATACAGCCTGGGTAGTCCAACAATGGCAGTCTATACTCTGAAGAGGCTGAAACCCCAGTAGTAGCTCAGTCCACAACTTGAATGTCTCAACAGTCCCCATCTGGCACTGAAGGTTTGGAAGATTCTTGGAGAGACATGAGTCTTCAGTCCATATTGGAAGGTTGAAAAACTGTGTCTTCTCGGGGCTGGAGAGATGGCCTAGCGGTTAAGAGCGCCGACCGCTCTTGCAGAGGACCTGGGTTCGATCCCCAGCACCCACATGGCGGCCGAGAGCCGTCTGGAACTCCAATTCCAGGAGAACTCCAGTTCCAGGGGAATCCGAGACCCTCTTCTGACCTCCGCGGCATTGCACGACACGGGTGCACAGACCTGCATGCAGACAGTACATTCATACACATACAGAAATAAATAAAATTAAAAAAACAAAACAAAACTGTGTCTTCTCACATCTTTGAAGGATGGCAAAAGCAGTGGCAGTCACAGGGTAACTGCACTTGCCAGTAAATATTTATATATCTTTATATTATGTTTTATCTTATGTTTTGCAGAAGACTGGGGTATGAATCCCAGTACCCACATGGTGGCTAACAGCCATCCATAACTCCAGTTCCAGGGGATATGATGCTCTGTTTTTCCTCCATAGGCATTGCATGACATGGGTGCCCTTACATACATCCAGGCATAAAACTCATGCACATAAAATAAAAATTAAAAAGTGGGATCAGAAAGAATGTAAGCGCTGAAGGACAGGGAGGAGTGCTGTGAGATGCTCTTCTAGACATGACACAGCTATTGCACACATGAACTCACAGCAGTGGCTACCTACACAAGACCTGCACACAACTGAGCCTCTTGGCCCTGCTCCCTGCTGTGGGGCAGTTATGGCTGCTGGGTGCATTAGGGAATCATTTTTTCTTTAGCGATATAGCTGCTCATGCTCTGGTAAATAACCCCATACCCATGCTCATGCAGGCAACCCTAGTTAAACTCAGTGGCACATGAAGAGTGTGTATGAAAGTAGAAGGGAGAATAGAGAGGGCGATGGAAATGTAAACATGACCAATGTACATTACATGCATGTATGAAGTTATCAAGACATGACCAAAGTACATTGCATACATGTACGAAGTTATCAAAAAAGAAATCTGTGATTTTTTTAAAGAAAGAAAACAAAAGTAAAACAAAAAATAATGGCTGACTGTGAACAGAGCATGGTGATATATGCTGTGATCCCAGCACTTGGAAGGCTGACCCAGGAGGATCTCGAGTTGAAGACCACCTGGGCTAGAGGGCGATGCCCTGTGGGATGGGAGAGAAGGCATATTCTATTGCTGGGACAAGAACCAAAGGGCACACTATGTTCTGCAGCAGCAAACCCTGAGCTTGGGAAATGAACTAGAGGACGGCATCCTGGACTTCTTTTCTGTATCTATCGCTCTAATCGCTCCATCTCCTTGCTCAAAAATAAACTTTATCTCTTTAAAAAAGAGAGAAAACTGGACATGGTGCGACACACCTTTAATCCCAGCATTCAGGAGTAAGAGGCAGGTGGATCTCTGGGCAATTGGAGCCAATTTGATCTACATAGCAACTTCCAAGCTAGACCGAGGCTATAGGAAGACCCTGTCTCAAAAAGAAAAATAGATGTTTTGAAACAGATGCTATAGAATTATGCTATGATCTTCCTGATGATCTGAAACTTTAGAAAGTATTTAAGGAAGATATGTTAGGTTAAAAACAAAGACTGGCTGGGCATGGTGGCGCACGCCTTTAATTCCATCACTTGGGAGGCAGAGGCAGGTGGATTTCTGTGAGTTTGAGACCAGCCTGGTCTACGTAGTGAGTTCTAGGACAGATAGGGCTGCAGGGAGAGCCTGACTCAAAAAGACCAAAAAACAAAGATCGATTGAGTTTGCATGGTTCTTGTGCATGCTGACAACACTGCTGTAGTTCACATAAGCAGGTCCCAGAGGTCTGAAAGACTGTCTCCTTATGATCATGTACTTACTGGCTTTTTTTTTTTTTTAATATAGGCATTTTTTTAAAGACGCGTTTTGTTTCTTTTCTTTTATTTATTAGTTTATGTGTATGACAGGACTCCTATATTAAACCTCACCCACCCATGGCTCAGGGACATGATCTCTGTAGTCTCTTATTCTTTAGACTTTGGCCATTTGTGGCCTTCCATGTGCATAGTATGAAATGGGCAGCAGACCCCAACCTTAGCCTAAGTACTATAGGCAGCTGATCACTGCTGGGTGAGGGATCCTTGACAAAGAAACTTTACGTAGGCTGACTAGATTCCAATGGATGAACTTGCTCTGAGGGACATCTGGGTACACAAACTTGACTCAATAGGCCTTAACATTTATGACAGAATGCATGAAATCCAGTGGTAGGGGATATGGTGGGGTTCAGGGGAGGGAAGAGATATAAAGATGATTAAGGCATTGCATGCCACAGGTGCACCTACCTACATGCAGGCATTACACTCACACACATAAAATAAAAATATTTTTTAAAAAGATGATAGCCAGATGTGGTGGCACACGCCTTTAATCCTAGCACTAGGGAGGCAGAGGCAGGCAGATCTCTGTGAGTTCAAGGCCCGCCTGGTCTACATAGTGAGCGCCAGGCCAGCTGGGACCAAAGGGAGACCCTGTCTCAAAAAGACAAAAAAAAAATAATAATAAATAAATAAATAAATAAGATGATTAAGAGGGCTAGAGAGATGGCTCAGCAGTTAAGAGCACCAACTGCTCTTGCAGAGGACCTGGGTTTGATTCCCAGCACCCACATGGCAGCTAAGAACCATCTTTAACTCCAGTTCCAGGGGAATCCGACGCCCTCTTCTGACCTCCATGGCATTGCACGACACAGGTACACCAACCTACATCCAGACAGTATACTCATGCACATTAAAAAATAATAACTAAATAAATATTTTTTAAAAATGATTAAGAGGGCTAGAGAGATGGCTCAGTGGTTAAGAGCACTGACTGCTCTTGCAGAGGAGCTGAGTTTGATTCCTAGCACCCACATGGCAGCTAAGAACCATTCTTTTTGGGGGTGGTTATTTTTGAGACAGGGTCTCCCCTTAGTCCCAACTGGCCTGGAGCTCACTCTGTAGACCAGGCTGGCCTTGAACTCACAGAGATCCATGTGTCTCTGCCTCCCAAGTGCTAGGATTAAAGGCATGTGCCACCATGTCCAGCAGAACCATTCTTAACTCCAGTTCCAGGGGAATCTGACACTGTCTTCTGATCTCTGTGGCATTGCACGACACAGGTGCGCTCACATACATTCAGGTAATATACTCATACATATATAATAAAAATTAAATATTTTTAAAAGATTATTAAGATGTTTTTGGGCTGGAGAGATGGCTCAGTGGTTAAGAGCACTGACTGCTCTTACAGAGAACCTGGGTTCAATTCCCAGCACCCACATAGCAACTGGGAATCTTTAAGCCAGGCTTGGTGGTGCATGCCTTTAAAATAAAAAGATTATGGGCTGGAGAGATGGCCTAGCGGTTAAGAGTGCCGACCGCTCTTACAGAGGACCCGGGTTCGATCCCCAGCACCCACATGGTGGCCGAGAACCGTCTGAAACTCCAATTCAGGAGAACTCCAGTTCCAGGGGAGTCTGAGACCCTCTTCTGACCTCCGCGGCATTGCACGACACGGGTGCACAGACTTGCATACAGACAGTACATTCATACACATACAGAAATAAATAAAAATTAAAAAAAAATAAATAAAAAGATTATTAGCCGGGCATGGTGCTGCACACCTTTAATCCTAGCACTCAGGACGCAGAGGCAGGCAGATCTTGTGAGTTCAAGACCAGCCTGGTCTACAGAGTTCCAGGACAGCTGGGGCTACAGGGAGACCCTGTCTCAAAAAGACCAAAACAAACAAACAACCAAAAAAACATTATTAAGATGTTTTGTTTGAAATGCACAAAAATTTGATAAGGAATATACAAACATGCAAACAAGAAAACAAAGACTTGCCCATGGGATGTAGTTGCTTTAAAATTCTGACTGCTAAGAAAACCCTTGTTTAGTTTTAAAGCTAATTACAAAACCCATCTTCTGATTCCAATTCCTCTGTTGTCAATTCTTACAACTCAACCAAACTTCCATTTCTGCATTCAGCACAGACAACAAATGACATCGTTTCTTTCTTTTTTTTTTTTTTTTTTTTTTTTTTTTTTTTTTTTTTTCGGTCTCCCTGTAGCCCCAGCTGTCCTGGAACTCACTCTGTAGTCCAGGCTGGCCTTGAACTCACGGAGATCCGCCTGCCTCTGCCTCCCAAGTGCTGGGATTAAAGGCGTGCGCCACCACGCCCGGCACAAATGTCATCATTTCATTGACACTGTGGATTTTCACTTTCTTACATAGGCCTATTTTGAACAACTTCAGTATGAGATCTGGCTATCTGATGCTGTGGTAGTCGGGATTCTCTAGAGGAACAGTGCACACACACACATGTGCACACATTCTATTATATGTAACAGTGGCTTTGTTAGATTGGCTTACACAGTAAGGGTTGGGGAGTCCAACAATGCCTGCCTGCTGGAGAGACTGAGAACTCAGTAGCTGCTCAGTTTTACAAGCTGGATGCCTCAGGACTCCAGGCTAACACTGAAGGCCAGTCTAGCATTGAGACCCTAGTGTTAAGTGCAGGTTGAAAGACTTCAGAAGCTGGAATCTGATGCCCTATAGTGATGGGTGGCAGCAGACACACTCTCTCTAGGAGAATGGAGCTTGCACACCAGTGCTCACTTCTTTATCTCCATCCTTTTCCCATGGGGCATCCCAACTTACTCAATGGTAGAATGTAAAGGCTGCGGAGAGATTGGGGTGAATCGTGAGACTACAGCAATATAGACTGGACTCTTATTTGATCAACATGCTTGTGCATACAGGCTTCTCCAATTGGACTATGGGAACCTTGGATTGTTTCAAAATTTGGACAGAGATACTTGCTAATTGGTTTTACATGAATGTTACTTACATTCATTGCTTATGCTTAATAATTGGTTCACTTCATGGTTGGATTTTTGGATATTAATTGGCCTCAGTGTGAAAATAAAGTTTCAGGTCTGACCTGCCCCCCCACTGCCTAGCAATCAAAACAGGCTTGAGAAGCTGGCTATTCAAAATTCTGGTTCCTTTCGGTTGTTAGCCTCACCCATGGGCTCCCTTGCCTCTCAGAAAAAGAAAATGGGGCTGGAGAGATGGCCTAGCGGTTAAGAGCGCCAACTGCTCTTGCAGAGGACCTGGGTTCGATCCCCAGCACCCACATGGCGGCTAAGAACCGTCTGTAACTCCAATTCCAGGAGAACTCCAGTTCCAGGGGAATCAGACACCCTCTTCTGACCTCCGCGGCATTGCTCGACATGGGCGCACAAACCTACATGCAGGCAGTACATTCATACACGTAAATAAATAAAAATTAAAAAAATAAATTAAAAGAGTGAGATGTGGGAAAACTTAAGATGGATAGCATTCTAAGCCAATGGGACCTCCTTGGCCACACCCATGGGGTGGGGTGTAGTGACGAAAAGGTTTAGGATTCGGCCCTGTGAACTGAGTCACAACCGCTATATAACCAGACATTTTGCAATAAAAGCTCTCTCTACATTTGAACCTCAACATGCGTCCACGTGGTGTGCTTTCCTGTGAGTGTTTTCCACATGGGTCGTCCTGGGATTAAGTGGGCCCTGCCACAAACCTCGGCGGCGAACCCCCCCGCCACACACACACACAAAGAGTTGTCTTTCCTCTTCAGTTAACTTCCTCCAGAAGCCCCTCACAGGTACACAGAGACATGTCCCTCACATTTCCTAGCTGACTCTGAATCCAGTCAGGTTAACAATGAAGATTAACCATCCCAGATGGCTGCTTTGGTCGCCTTCCCACATCTTTCAGCTCATTCCTAATCATTTCCTCTGCTGTCGCGCTAGCAGTACCTCAGGAGGAATCTTCCCACACAGTGAATTTTCCCTGACATTTGGATTCTTTACATCTGTGTGTATGTTGGTTTATGTGCCCATGTGTGTGTAGTGCACGTGCCTGTGTGCATGTGCGCGTTGAGGTCAAATCTCCACCTCACTTTATGGGATGAGGTGTCTCACTGACATTTGACCTTGCCGACTCAGGTAGACTGGCTGAGCAGCAAACCCCAGGGATCTCTCTGTCTCTGTCTCTGTCTCTATCTCTCAAGTGCTAAGATTCTAGGCATACACTACTACTACTGTGCTGGTTTCTATGGGAGTGCTGTCGATCTGAACTCAGGCCATCATGCTTGTGTAGCAAGTACTTGACCGTGAGCCATCTCCCCTGCCTTTGGAGTCTTTGTGTCTTCAGGATCTGATATCTGTTTTTATACTTCATGTTTACATCCCTTAATTCTTGCTATATATCTTCCTCGGGGGTTCTGGTTCTTCCTCATCAGCTACAACAGCAACACAGCCCTCTATTTAGAGCAGCAGCATCTCTCTACTCTTTAAGGCACATGGAATCAGAAGCACTTGACACCCCAAGAACAGACACTAGTATCTGCAGCACTTGTATCTATCTTCTTTTGTTACTTTCTTCTTTCCTTCCTTCCCCTTCCCCATCTTCCATTTCCTCTTGTTTTCCTTCCTCTTTCCCTTTCTCTTCCCCTTCCCCTTCCTTCCTTTGTTTTGACGTGGTTTTCAGGCCGGTAACCCAGGATGGCCTCAGACTTGCTGTGTAGTAGAAGTTGACCTTGGGGCTGGAGAGATGGCTCAGTGGTTAAGAGCACCGACTGCTTTTGCAGAGGACCCGGGTTCGATTCCCAGCCCCCACATGGAGGCTAAGAACTGTCTTTAACTCCAGAGCCCTCTTCTGACCTCTGTGGCATTGCACGACACAGGTGCTCAAACGTACACGAAGACAGTACATTCATACACATATAAAATAATAAATAAATAAAAATTTAAAAAGAAATTGACCTTGAACTCCTGATCCTTCTGCCTCTACCTCCTGAGTGCTGGGATTACAGGAGTATCCCACCATGCCCGGTTTATGCAGTGCTGGGGAGCAAACCCACTGCAGGCTACGCAAACACCCTACCAACTGAGCTACATCCTCAGCCTCTATCTTATCCTGTCACAGGAACTACTTTTTATCTCTTGCTTCAAGGCTCTTCTGCAGAGAAACCACAGACCTTTGCCCCATCCCCCACCCCCACCCCCACCCTTTTTTTTTTATCAGTTCACCCAATAACATTTTTCCAGGATTTGATAAGAGCTTTGCTGAAGATGTAGTTTCTTCATCTGTACTCTGCTTGCACACAGTATTAACGGACATTCTGAATGTAATAATTCCAGGCTAGAGAGAATAATTTTTAGCTCTTTCAGCAAACCCAATGCTTCAGCAGGGTTCTGTTCTGCTCACTCTCGTCTATCTTCTTGGTAAGATGAACCATCTCATCCTCTATAGTTCTGCCAGGCTTTCTCCCCCACCAAGCTTGCGGGGAATGGGAAGCGGGCAAAGCCCAGGAGACTGCAGGAAGCCAGCCTCCAGACATGAAGAGCTCAGCCCAGCAGGCTCGAGTCTAGGCTCATGCTCATAAAGAAGGTCTGCAGCAATGATGGTAGCAAAGGCGTCTCCTCGGGCAGGGCCAGCTGAGCTCCACATGTCCATTTTCTTTATTACCGTAGTTTATGTTCATAATAGGGCTTTCAGGTGTTTAAAACACTTTTTGAGGGCTGGAGTGATGGATCAGTGGTAAAGAGCACTGGCTGCTCTTTCAGAGAATGGAGTTTGGTTCCCAGCACCCTACTGGCAGCTAACAACCATCCTTAACTCCAGTTCCAGAGGATCCAATGCCCTCTTCTGGCCTGTGCAGGCACTGCATGACATAGGCACACTTACATACATGCAGGCAAAACACTCGTACAGATAAAAAAAAAATTAAAGGGCTGGAGAGATGGCTCAGTGGTTAAGAGCACCCACTGCTCTTGCAGAGGACCTGGGTTCGATTCCCAGCACTCACATGGCGGAATCCGACGCCCTCTTCTGACCTCCGAGGCATTGCACCACACAGGTGCACCAATCTACATGCAGACATTATATTCATACACATAAAGAATAATAAATAAAATTTTTAAAAATTAAAAAAAATTTTAAGTAAAGACAATGAAAACCAGGTTTTGATTAGCATATGAAGTTAAGCCGGACCTGGTAGTGTTTATTCTCTCAAAGAACCAACTTTTGGATTCATTGATATTTTTTTTGTATGGTTTTCTTTGTTTCTATTTCATTGATCTCTGCTCTGATTTTTGTTATTTCTTCTTGTCTGCTCTGTTTAGGGTTCTTTTGTTGTTGTTTCTCAAGTATTTTTAGCTGCAGTGTTAGATCATTCACTTGTGCTCTTTCTGTTTCTTTAATGTAGGCACTTAGAGCTATAAACTTCCCTCTTAGGACTGCTTTTAAAGTGTCCCACAGATTTTACTGTGTTGTTTTATCATTGTCATTCAGTTCCAGGAATGTTCTTATTTCTTTCTTTATTTCTTCCTTGACCCATTCATTATTCAGGAGAGTGTTGTTTAGTCTCCATGTGTTCCTGTAGGTTGTGGGGTTTATCCTGGTGTTGATATTGAGTTTTATCACACTGTGGTCTGATAGAATGCATGAGATTATTTCAATCTTTTTATATTTGTTGAGTTTTTTTCTGTGTCCCAGTATATGGTCTATTTTGGAGAATGTTCAGTGAGGTGCTGAGTAGAAAGTGTGTTCTCTGGTGTTTGGGTGAAATATTCAACAGATGTCTGTGAGGTCCATTTGGTGTATTGTGGCATTTAGTTCAGATGTTTCTCTGTTTATCTTTTGTCATTTTGATCTGTCTAGGGGCCTTAATGGGGTATTGAAGTCCCCTACTATTAGTGTGCTGGTGTTAATCTGTGCCTTGAGATCCTGAAGGATTGTCTTTATAATGTTTGGTGCACCGGTGTTTGGTGCGTATATATTCATGATTGTGAGATCTTCATTGTCAATTGTTCCTTTAATAAAGATGTAATGGCCCTCTTTGTCTCTTTTGATTTCTTTTGCTTTGAAGTCTATTTTGTCTGATATTAGAATAGCCACACCCACTTTCTTTTTGGTACCATTTGCTTGGAATACTTTCTTCCATCCCTTCACCTTAAGTTGGTGCCTATCCTTGAAATTGAGATGGGTTTCTTGTAGACAGCATATAGATGGGTTTTGTTTCCTAATCCATTCTCCCAGTCTATGCCTTTTGATTGGGGAGTTTAGCCCATTAATATTTAAGGTTATAATTGAAAGATGGATGTTGCTTCCTTTTCACCTTTTCTTCTCCATTTGGCCTTCCCCCGCCTGCTTTTGCTCCTCCCTGTTCTGTTAGTTCTTCGTTTCTTTTCCCTCGGATGTTTGCGGATTTGTTTGCTCCTCGCTTCTTCCCTTATGCTTGCTTCCGTCTTTTTACTGCCGCAGTTGGTTTTGTCCAGACATGTATGCCCATCATCGTTTTAATGGCCTGGAAGAGGGGGTTCCGCCTCGCCCGTCAACTAAGTCGACATTGTTGGCTGGGTCACGAATCTGGGTGTGGCATCCATCGTCCGTTAACACTGGGAATACCGTTTGCTCCGGGTGTTTTCGTGCTTGCATGTTTGTGCAAGAGTCATTAGGACTTTGCCTGGGTTTCCCTTTTGCTCTGTGCCTTGTTTATTTTTTTCTTTTGTACCCCCATCCGCCATTTTGGTCGTTGTTTTGGCAGCCTAGTCTTTTACTGAGGGATGCATGGGGCCTTTCCTTCTGTCTGGCTTTCAGAAGTTTCGTCCTCTGTGCTTCTTGTCACCAAACACCCCCACAACATTTGTCTGGGTTTTGTCTCTTGTTCAGTTTGGGCACTTTCCTCTCTTCCTTCTGTTTGCAGCTCTGCTCCCTCCCTCTCTCTTTGCGCTTCTCGTTCTCTTTCCGTTTTCCTCTTTCTTCCTCTCTGCCGAGGTTTTGATCTTTTCCTCGGGCCCCTACATTCCTGGTTGTTCCACCTTTTTTTTTTTTTTTTTTTTTTTTTTTTTTTTTTTTTTTTTTTTTTTTTTTTTTTTTTCTGTGTTATCTTCCAGATCTGATATTCTTTGTTCTGCTTCCTCTATTCTACTTCTGAGGCTTTTTCCTTTCCTTTCTTCTTGATTGGATGAGTGTTGTAATTCCTTTTTCATTTCATCCTGTGTTTTCTTTAGTATTTCCATTTCCGTTTTGAACTTCTTGATCTCTTCTTGGTGCTCCTTATTTCATTTGTTGGCTTCCTTTTTCAGTGTTTCTACTTCCTTTCAGAGTTTGTTTTTTTCTCCCTCTAGTTCTTTCTGGAGTTTGTCAATCTGTTCCTTTAGTTCTTTCTGAAGTTTGTCATTGTATCCCTCTAGGTCCTTTCTGAGTTTTTCATTCTCTCTCTTCAGTTCTCTGAATTCTTCTTCTTCTTTTTTTTTTTTAATTTCTCTGAGTAGGTCTGCAATTATTCCTCTAAGATCTGTTCCTTGGGTCTCCTCTAAGGGGATCCCATTGTAGCTATCTCCTACAGGTTTGGTAGAGCCTGGTGCGGGATTATCCTGTGCCTTTCCCATGTTGTCCCTTCGTCGTCGTGCCCCTGGCATGTGGGCTTCCCTTTTGTGGTTCAGATCACAAATGCCTTTTCACTATGTTAGCAGATGGTTTTGCTTTCCTCCTTCAGATGCTTTTTTTCCCCCTTTCCTCTTCCTTGTTTATGGAGTATTGAATTGTCTAGGTTTCAGGCTTTCAATTTTGTTTATATATTGGATATTGGAAGCCTAAGTCACTCTTCTCTTCTTGTTCTGAAGGTTCTCCAAAAAAAAGTCCACTTGGATTCTCACCAATTTCCAGCAGTGGCAGGGGAGGGTATATGCCTGATCTAGCCCACACCCCGGTACCTGCCTGAGTGACTTCCAGCCAGCCCACACAAAGCTGCATAGGCACCAACCCAAACACGACCCTCTGGTCCCAGCTCCAAAGGCAAAGGGCGATCCTGCCCAGAAGGCCTCAGAGACGTGACCCCCTAGCAGTAGCCCAGGAGACAGTCTGCCCCCAATTTTATATTACTCAAAAATATGCCTTTTTAAAAGATCAATATGAACAGCAGGTGAAACGTAATTTCTCTACTGAAGGACAAATTTCTTCGAATCAACTCGAGGGGGAAGGCCGGTTTGGGAGTGACCAGATAGACCAAGCTCCCTCCCCACCATCACAATGCTCTGCGCTATCATCAAACTGTTCCATTCTTGAACCATAATGTTCCATATTCCCATCAGAATGATTCAGTGTCTCATGAAATGCTCCACTGTTACATCACAATGTTCACATTTCTCATACCTGTGCTCAGTATTTTCATCACAGTGCTCCATTCATAACAAAATGCTCTTCTGTCTCATTATAAATGCTCCATTGTTGCTTCCTAGAAGTCCAATGGACTTCTGGGAAGTCCACATTGGTCCATTGTTTCATTACAATGCTCCAGTGTCCCATTACAATAGTCCACTGTGTCATCACCAAGCAGCATTGTTGCATCACAATGCTCCCATGTCTCATTACAAATCTATGTCACTTTCCTCCACAGTATAATCACAATTCTCACCTCTCACATCCCAGAACTTCATTGTTGTATTATAATACTCAACTGTCTTATCACAGTGTTTTATTGTTAATGGTAAGTGTCCAGTATTCAGCTACATTGCTCCACACTCCCATCACAATTGGCCATCTTCCTTTCAAAATGGTCCCTTGCCTCATGATAATGCTCCATTTTTGCATTCAAATATCCCACTATCCTATCATAATACTCAGTTTTTGTATCCCAATGATCTTATATCATATCACACTTCTTCATTGTTTGAGTGGCCCACTGTTCTATCACAAAACACAATTATTTAACAACAATGCTCAGTTGTTTTGTTACAATGGTCCTCTATCCTATCACAATACTTGATTGTTGCATCACTGTTTCTCTCTCCCATCACCATCTTCCCCTCTCTCATATCAATGTTCCATTCTTGCATCACATTGTCTGCTTCCCATCTGTCTCCTCTGTCTCATCATAATGCTCCATTTTCCATCACATTGGTCCAATTTACAATCACAGTGTTCAACTGTCTTACCACAGTCCTGCAGTTTTGCGTCACCACCGTCCATTGCCCATCAGAATGCTCCGCTGTCTGACTATGGCACACTGTTGCATCACAATGAACCATTCTTCCCTTAGAGAGCTCCCCAATCTAATCACAATGCTCAATTGTTGCATCTCAATGATCTACTCTCCTATCAGAATGCTCCACTGTCTTATCAAAATGGTCCACTCTCCTGTCACAGTGTTGCATCACAATGGTCCACTCTGCTGTCATAATGTTACATCACAATGGTCCACTCGCTTGTCATGATGCTGCATTGTTACATAATGAACAAAGATCCATTGTCCCATTTCAATGGCTTATTGTCTCATCACAGTGTTCCATTGTTAAGCCAATGTGGTTCACTATATAATCACAGTTGCGTAGTGTTGTATAAAAATGGTCCACTCTACCATCTGAAGGCTTTATAGTCTCATCACAATGCTCTTTTGCTGCATCACAATGGTCCAGTGTCCCATCACCATCTTCTTCTTTCTTATTCCAGTTGTCTATTATTGCATTTTAATAGTCCACTGTCTCATCACAGTGCTCCATTGTCATATCCTGATGGTCCAGTGTCCCATCACAATGTTCCATTGTTGCATGCTATTGGTCTAATGTCTAATCAGATCACATTTTTTTACTGTTTCCTTACAGTTTCCATTGTTACATCACAATAGTCTAAGACCCCATGAGAATGCTCCACTGTCTCATACAATGGTCAAATGTTGCCCCACAATTGTCCATTGTCCAAACACAATGCACCCATGTCTCATCACAGTGCTTCATTTTGCATCAAAATTGTCAAATCTTCTATCTCAATGTTCAACTCTCTCATTAAAACAAAATAGTACACTGTCCCTGACGATGCTCCCCTGTCTCTTATCAGGGGTAAATTATTGTAACACAGTGGTCCATTGTCCTAGCACAATGCACCACTGTCCTGGGACAAGGCACCACTGTTACATCATAATGGGTAATTTTACATCACGGTTCCATTGGAACATCACATTGTCCCATTGTTTCAGTAAAATATTCCCGTCTCATCACATGCAACACTTCCTTGTTCCCACCCTCTCCTGTGTCATCCCAATGCTCTTTTTTGCCTCACTGATCACAATTGCCTGTTATAGCATTGCCATGGTCCACTAACTTGTCACATCCCTCCATGGTTGTAACAAAATGATCCACTATCTCATCACAATAATTGTCTCACACAATACTTCATTGTTTCATCACAATGGTTCTTCCTAGCAGGATGCTTCATTTCTACATCACAACGTTCTCTTGTCCCATCACAATGCTCCTTTGTACAATAGCATTACTCCATTTTTTTTGAGACCATGTCTCCCTGTATCCCCAATTGATGTAGAACTCACTATGAAGACCAGGCTGGCCTTCAACTGACAGAGATCTGCCTGCCTCTGCCTCCCAAGTGCTGGGATTAATGGTGCGGGCCAACATACTCAGCACAATGCTACATTTTTGCATCACAATGGTCCACTGTCTTATAACAATGCCTCACTGTTTCACTACAATGGTCAACTGTCCAATCCAATGTTCACCTATCTCGGTCTTCTATGATTACATCCAAATCATCCATTGTTCTGTCACAATGTTTAATTTTCACACACAATTTTGACCTGTCCCATCACAATGGTCAGTTCCCACATCACACTGATACATTGTGGCATCACATTGGTCCCTCACAATTTTACATCACCTTTCCATTGGAGCATCACAATGCACCATTGTTACAGCAAAATATCCTCCTGCATCATAGAATTGATCCAATGTTGCATTGCCATTGTCCACTGTCTTATAACAATGCTCCATTTTTGCATCTTAATCATCATTGAATTCCTATCAAATTGCTGAATTGTTGCATCACAATGTTTCACTGTCACATCATGATAATCATTTGTCTCTTACCAATGCTCTATTATTTCATCAAAATATTGCACTGGCCTATCACAATACTCCATTGGTACATTATGATGTTCTCTTGGCTCATCACAATGCTCCTGTCTCAGCTCAATGCTCCATTGTTGCATTACATGGTTCATTCTTCAATCACAATGCTCTGCTGTCTCAAGATAATGCTGTTTTGACATAAAAATGGTCCACTCTCCCATAAAAATGTTTTTTTCATTTTAATGCTGCATTGTTGCATCACAATGATCAGTTGTCACAGTAGAATGTTCTACTAACTCATACAATGCTCCATTGTTGCATCGAAATGGTGCACTCTCCAATTACAATGCTTTCCTGTCACATTGCTGTGCTCCAGTGTTCACAGTGTTTCAATATCTCGTGTCAATGCTCCCGATGGTCCATTGTTGCATTACAATGATTTATTCTTCCATCAAATACTCCACTGTGTCATCACAGTTCATGATTTCTATATCACAGTGGTCCAGTATCCTATCACAATACTCCATTATAACTTAACAATGGTTTCATTTCCTATCATAATGCTCCACTGGTGTGTTAAATTTTTAATTTAAATGTACCATTGCTGTAAGACAATTGTGGCAGTCTCACCACATGCTCAACTTTTGCATCACATGCTCTGCTGTCCTATTCCAATGCTCCACTGTTGCATCAAAATTGTTCACTGTCTGTCACATCACAATTCTCCACTGTATGACCTTGATGGTCCACTGTCCTATCACATGCTTAAAACATCTCATATGAATAATTTAATGAAGCACCTGTAGTCCTTGGAAAAATAACAAACACCCAAAAAGGAGATGATGTTAATTAAAATCAAGACTGAAATCAAAACAACAATAACAACAACAAAGATACAAAGAATCAATGAAACAAAAAAATTGGTTCTAGTATCTTTTTTTTTTTTTTTTTTTTTTGGTCTTTTTGAAACAGGGTCTCCCCTGTAGCCCCAGCTGTCCTGGAACTCACTCTGTAGACCAGGCTGGCCTTGAACTCCCAAAGATCCGCCTGCCTCTGCCACGGAGTGCTAGGATTAAAGGCATGCACCACCATGCCCCGCCGGTTCTAGTATCTTCTTAATCACAGCTCATTTTTCAGCCCCCAGCAACCAGAAACCACAGATTCCCAATTCATAATGTCCTGCAAACAGCCCTGATTGTCTCTGCTTCCCTTTGAAGCTTCATAAGCCAGGCCTCCCTCATCTACAGCTCGGTCAACATAACTGCTCCAAGCTCTATAGCAACAAACTCTAAGAACTCAATGGCTTTTCCAGGCCCAAATTCCAAACACTTCCTCAATCCTCCCAAAATACCAAGGCCAGGTCTATCAAGGCACAGGCCATGGAGGAATGCTCTTTACTGGCTTGCTCCCCTAGTTCATGGTCAGCCTTGTTTTTACAGCTTTCTTTTACAGTATTGCCTTCCCCGGGGTGGTACCACCCACATCACTCATAAATCAAGAAGATGCCCCACGGATATGGCCACAGGCCTGTCCAGTGGAGACAATTCCCCAGTCTAGGATCCCTCAACTCAGGTGTGTCAAGTTGACAACTAAAGCTATCCAGCACAGGGTATTTCAAAAGATGAATGAGAATGATCTCTCTCTCTCTCTCTCTCTCTCTCTCTCTCTCTCTCTCTCTCTCTCTGTTAAATTTGATACGAGATGTTCCTGTAGACCCAACTGTCCTGGCACTAACTTTGTAGACCAGGCTGCCTTGAACTTACAGATATCCACCTGCCTCAGCCTCCCAAGTGTTAGGATTAAAAGCATACACCACCAGACACAGAGAGATTGACAAATCTTTAGTCAGATTGGCCAAAAAAGAGGACTCACATTAATAACATCAGAACTGTGGTTTAGTGGTTAACAAAACTGGCTACTCTTCCAGGTGGCCAAGGGTCAGTTCCCTGCACCACATAGCAGTTGACAACCATCTGCAACTTCAGTTCTAGCCCTTCACAGGCACTACATCCATTGGTGCACTTTCAAACATGAAGGCAAAACACATGTACAGATAAAATAAAAATAAATAAATCAAGCCGGGCATAGTAGCGCATGCCTTTAGTCCTAGCACTTGGGAGGCAGAGGCAGGCAGATCTTTGTGAGTTCAAGGCCAGCCTGGTCTATAGAGTGAGTTCCAGGACAGCTAGGGCTACAGGGAGACCCTGACTCAAAAAGACCAATAAATAAATAAATAAATAAATAAATAAATAAATAAATAAATAAATAAAATAGAAAGAGATGAAAAGGGAAACATTACAAGAGATATTGAAAAAATCCAGAGAAAAAAGGGACATTTGAAATAAATGGATGAATTTTTAGGTATAGGATGGGGCCACTTTGGGGGGGAGGGGCCTAAATAAAATTAAGATGCATTGTATGAGTTGCACAAAAATTCAATAAAAATATAGATTGAATAGGAAATAAATAAATAAACCATAAGAAACAATTAGATAGGGGGCTGGAGAGATGGCCTAGTGGTTAAGAGCGCTGACTGCTCTTGCAGAGGACCCAGGTTCCATCCCCAGCACCCACATGGTGGCTAAGAACTGTCTGTAACTCCAATTCCAGGAGAACTCCAGTTCCAGGGGAATCCGATGCCCTCTTCTGACCTCCGCGGCATTGCGTGACACAGGTGCATAGACCTACATGCAGACAGTACATTCATACACATAAAAAATAAATAAATAAAATTTAAAAAATGTTAAAAAAAGAAACAATTAGAAGCAGTAATTTAACAATCTCCCAACTGAAAAAAAAATCCCAGGAAATGATGAATTTAGTGCAGAAGTCTATCAGACCTTCAAAGAAGAACTAATTCCGCTACTACTTAAGCTATTCTGTAAAACAGAAAAGAAAGGAATATTTACAAATTCTTTTTTTTTCTCTTTTTGAGACAGGGTCTCCCTGAATCCCCAGCTTTCCTGGAGCTTGCTATGTAGACCAGGCTTGCCTGGTCTAACAAAGATTCACCTGCCTCTGCCTCCCTAGTGCTGGTATTAAAGGCATGTACCACAGGTACCACTATGCCCAGCTTCCAAATTCTTTTTAAAAAGGCAGTATGGGAGTGCACAGAGCTTAGATCTGGTATTTCCCAGGGCCACCTGAAGCATATGTAGGAGCCAGGCACTTCAGCCAGGCCGATTGTTGAATAATTGTATCATTGCCTTGTGTGGCTGAGGGGGTGGAGTCACCCTGCTAACTGGTATAAAAGGTGGGCCTGTTGCCACTGTGAGACTTCAGTCACAGAGCTTAGATTGGGGAGTTCCCAGGACCACCTGAAGCACGGGTAGGAGCCAGGTGCTTCAGCCAGGCAGATTGTTGGATAATTGTATCATTGTTTTGTGTGGATGAGGGGGCACAGTTACCCTGCTAGCTGGTATAAAAGGTGGGCCTGTTGCCACTGTGAGACTTAAGTGCACAGAGCTTAGATCGGGGATTTTCCAGGACCACCTGAAGCACAGAGTGCTGGGGCATGGGCTAAATGAGGATTCCACACACCCCCCCCCCAACTGGAACTGCTGAGGGGAGTGTCCAAGTGCGACCACAATAGTGATTCTGGGGCACAAGGCAAGGCAATAAATGAAACAGTGAATCCGAGACACCTCTATTCCCTCATCACCAAGCCCTAGAAACAATCTAGAGAAACTGGCTGGCAGGAAGCAGAATGAGCACAGTGTTCAGCAGGCTACCAACTGGGTTGTTCCCTACCTGATTTTTTGGAGAACTTCAGAACAGAAAGGGAAGAGTGAGTTAAATTTCCAATATATAAACAAAATTGAAAGCCTGAAACAAGTCAACATTCCATAAACAAGAAAACAATAACAACAACAAACAACGAAGGCATGTGAAGGAGGCAAGCAAAGCAAGCCTTCAACATAGTGAAGAGGCATTTGGGATTTGCATCAGAACACAGGCAAAGGGAGACCGACATGCCAGAGACATGACACAACATGGGAAAGGTGCGGGATAATTCCACACCAAGCTCTATCAACCCTATGGGAAACTCCTACAGTGAGATCTCCCTGGGGGTGGCCCAGGACACAGATCTTAGAGGAACAATTGCAGACATATTCAAAGAAATCAAAGACTATAAAGAACAAGTCAGAGAACTAAGGAGAGAGAATGAAAAACTCAAGAAGTACCTAGAGGGAGAAAATGACAAATGTCAGAAAGAACTAGGGGGAGAGAATGGCAAACTCGGGAAGGAAGTGGAAACACTGAAAAGATCCCATGTTGAAATAAAAAGGAAATCAACCAGTGAAGCAAGGAGCTACAGGAAGAGATTGAGAAGCTCCAAAAGGAAGTGAAAATACTAAAGAAATCACAGGATGAAATGAAAAAGGAAATCAAACACTCATCCAATCAAGAGGAAAGGAATGGAAAAAGCCTCAGAAGCAGAATGGAGGAAGCAGAACAAAGAATATCGGACCTGGAAGATAACACAAAACAACTAAAAAGCTTAAGTATAGATTGGGAACATTTAAAAATACACAGAAGTGGAACAACCAGGAAATGTGGGACACTATGAAAAGATCAAACCTCCACATCATAGGAATAGAGGAAGGAGAAGAATCCCAAGAAAATGATCAATACCAGATCAGATCTTCAACAGAATAATAGATGAAAATTTCCTCAAACTAAATAAAGACAAACCCATACAAATGTGAGAAGCACATAGAACTCCAAACAGATAAGATCAGAAAAGAAACTCCCCATGCCATATCATAGTTAAAACGCTAGATACCCAAAACAAAGACAAAATTCTGAAAGCCACAAGAGAAAAACAACAAGTTACATATAAGGGGAAACCCATCAGAATTACAACTGACTTCTAAGTGCAAACTATGAAAGCAAGAAGAATGTGGAGCAAAGCATTCCCAGTGTTAAAGGACTATAGATGCCAACCCAGGTTACTATACCCAGCAAAAATGTTGATTATAGTTGAAGGAGAGAGAAAAATCTTCCATGACATAAACAAGATGAAAGAATACATGTCCAGAAAACCAACCCTTCAGAGAATACTTGAAGCAATTCAAAGGACAGAAGAGAGGAGCAACTATACCCAGGAACCTAGAAAGGGAAATTAATAAAAGCATAACTGCAGAAGTAGAAACCTAGACCAAAAATGCAAATGGATAATAAGGTGAAAGGAAAAAACACACATCTTTCAATTATAACCTTAAATATTAATGGACTCCCCAATCAAAAGGCATAGACTGGGAGAATGGATTAGGAAACCCAACTATATGCTGTCTACAAGAAACCCATCTCACTCTCAAGGATAGGCAGCAACTTAAGGTGAAGAGATGGAAAAAATATTCCAAGAAAATGGTACCAAAAAGAATGCAGGTGCTGCTATTTTAATATCAGACAAAATAGATTCAAAGAAAACAAAATCAGAAGAGACAAATAGGGCCATTACATCTTTATCAAAGAACAATTAACCATGAAGATTTCACAATCATGAATATATGTGCATCAAACTCTGGTACACCAAACTTTATAAAGACAATTCTCCAGGACTTCAAGGCACAGATTAGCCCCAACACATTCATAGTAGGGGAATTCAATACACCACTGAGCCCTCTGGACAGGTCAACCAGACAAAGACTTAACAGAGGGACATCTGAACTGAATGATACAATACACCAAACAGACCTCAAAGAAATCTACTGACTATTCCACACAAATGCCAGAGAATATACTTTCTACTCAGCACCCCATGGAACATTCTTCAAAATTGACCTCATACTGGGACACAAAAAAATCTCAACAAATACAAAAAGATTGAAAAATTTCATGCATTCTATCAGACCACAGTGCAATAAAGCTCAATATCAACACCAGGATAAGCCCTATTATTGGCAAGAACACATGGAGACTAAAAAACACACTCCTGAATAATGAATGTGTCAAGGAAGAAATAAAGAAAGAAATAAAAACATTCCTGGAACTGAATTACAATGATAATACAATACAAAAAAAAAACCTATGGGATTCTTTAAAAGCAGTCCTAAGAGGGAACTGCATAGCCCTGAGTGCCTACATTAGAAAAACAGAGCACAAGTGAACTATCTCACACTGCAGCTAAAAACACTTGAGAGACAACAACAAAATGAACCCTAAATGCAAAAGACAGGAAGAAATAACAAAAATCAGAGCAGAAATCAATGAAATATAAACAAAGAGAAACATACAAAAATATATGAATCCAAAAGTTGGTTCTTTGAGAGAATAAACAAGATAGATAGACCTCTAGCCCAGTTAACTAAAAGAAGGAAAAAGCAACTCCAAAGCAATAGAATTCACGATGAAAGGGGAAATATCACAACAGACAATGAAAAGATCTAGACAATCATACGGGAATACTTCAAAAAACCTATACTCTACTAAATTTAAAAACCTAGGAGAAATGGATGTATATCTGAAATCCTGAGAATCACCAAAGCTTGACCAAGAAGAGATTGAGAGCTTAAGCTGACCCATAATATATGAAGAAATTGAAAATGTAATAAGCATCCTCCCAACTGAAAAAGCCCAGGTCCAGATTGTTTCACAGCAGAATTCTATAAAACACTTCAAAAAGACTTGCAACCATTATTACTCAATTTGTTCAGAAGGATTCAAGCAAAGAGAAATCACCCAAATTCCTTCTATGAAGCCAGCATCACTCTAATACCAAAATCAGGTAAAGATACAACCAAAAAGGAGAACTATAGAACCATCTCATTCATGAACACAGATGCAAAAATTCTCAACAAAATACTTGCAAATTGCATACAGACCCACATCAAAAATATCATCCAACATGACCAAGTTGGATTCATACCAGAGATGCAGGGATGGTTCAACATACGAAATTCAATAAATATCATAAAACACATGAATGGACTGAAAGACAAAAAACACATGATCATCTCATTAATGCAGAAGAAGCTTTTGACAAAATCCAGCATCCCTTCATGCTTAAAGTCCTAGAAGGAATTGGATTGGAGGCATCATTCTTCGATGTAATCAAAGCCATATACAGGAAACCCACAGCCAACATCATCCTAAATGGAGAAAATACAGAAGCACTCCCCTTAAAGATAGCAACTCAGGGGGGCTGGAGAGATGGCTCAGCGGTTAAGAGCACTGACTGCTCTTGCAGAGGACCCAGGTTCAATTCCCAGCACCCACATGGCAGCTAAGAACTATCTTAAACTGCAGTTCTAGGGGAATCTGACACCCTGTTCTGACCTCTGTGGCATTGCACTACACGGGTGCACCAACCTACATGCAGACAGTATACTCATAATACACATAAAAAATTTTTTTTAAATTTAAAAGGTTGCAACTCAGCAAGGCTGCCCCCTGTCAACACTCCTCTTCAATAAAGTGCTTGAAACACTTGCTAGTGCAATAAGGCAAGAAAAGGAAATTAGAGTACTAATTGGAAAAGAGGAAGTCAAACTATCCCTTTTTGCTGATTATATGATAGCTTACCTAAGGGATGCTAAAAACTCCATAAGAAAACTCCTAGAAACAGTTACGAGTTTCAGTGAAGTGGCAGGATACAAAACTAATGTAGAAAAATCAGTAGCCTTTCTTAACACCAACAAAAAGGAACTGAAGAAGGAATACAAAGAAAACATCTCATTCACAATAGCCTCAAAAAAGTACCTAGGAACAAACCTAACCAAAGACACCAAAGATCTCTACAGAAAAAAAAAAATTTAAACCCCTGAAGAAGGAAATCAAAGAAGACATCAGAACATGGAAAGACCTCCCATGCACATAGATTGGAAAAATTAATATAGTAAAAATGTCCATTCTACACAAATTAATATACAGATTAAAATCCCTAAGAGTTTCTTCACAGGCTTTGAAAAAAATCCTTAATTTCATATGTAAAAACAAAAGACCTCATATAGCCAAAGCAGCCGTGAGTGAAAAGAGCAATACAGGAGGGATCCCTATATCAGACTTCAAACTATACTACAGGGCTATAGTCATAAAAACAGCCCGCTACTGGCACAAAACAGACCTGTTGACTAACAGAACAAAACTGAAGGTCCAAACTTGAGCACATACAATTTCAGCCACCTCATATTTGACAAGGGGGCCAAAAAGACACGATGGAGGAAATACAGCATCTTCAGCAAGTGGCAAAACTGGATCACCACTTGTAGAAGAATAAATTTAAACCCCTACCTCTTGCCCTATACAAAAGTCAACTCCAAGTGGATCATAAACCCCAACGTGAAACTCAAAAACTCTGAAGGTGATAGAAGAAAAAGTTGGCAGCAGCCTACAAGACATAGGCATAGGAAAAGACTTCCTAAATTACAGAGCAGCTGCACAGGAAATAAGATCGACAAATGACAAATGGGACCTCATTAAACTCAAAAGCTTCTGTACCTCGAAAGAAACAATCAAGGGGGGCTGGAGAGATAGCCTAGTGGTTAAGAGCACTGACTGCTCTTGCAGAGGACCCGGGTTAGATCCCCAGCACCCACATGGTGGCTGAGAACCATCTGTAACTCCAATTCCAGGAGAGCTCCAGTTCCAGGGAAATCCGAGACCCTCTTCTGACCTCCACGGCATTGCACAACAAGGGTGCACAGGCCTGCATGCAGACAGTACATTCATATACATACAAAAATAAATAAAATTAAAAGAAACAATCAAGGAAGTGAAGAGAAAACCTACAGAGTGGGAGGAAAACTTCACTGCAGATACATCTGACAAAGCAGTGATTTCCAGAATATATAAACTTCTCAAAAAACACAGAAGAAAGAAAACAAATGACTCACTCAAAAGATGGAGCAAAGAGCTGAACAGAGACTTCACAAGAGAGGAATTAGAGATGGCTGAGAAACATCTTAAAAAGTGTTCAACATCGGGAAAGCCTGGTCTAGCAAGACCAGACTTTGTCCTCAAGTGGATTGAACTGGTAAATGAAAAGCCAAAAGGAGCCACACCCCGCCCCCCAAACAAAGCAAAACAAAAAGATAGCCTGAGTGATCCTTGAGGACCAGATCCTCAACTGACCTTGAAAAAACAAAAACTTTGGTTAATCTGGGCTGTGTGGCCCTAAACATCCAAAAGGAAAGTATAACCATAAATAAATAGATAGATGATAGATAGATAGATAGATAGATAGATAGATAGATAGATAGATAGAAAGGCTTGACAAATTGTACTTCAGGTTTAAAACTTGAGATCTTAATAAAAAGACAAAAAGTAAAAAAAAAAAAACACACACACACACAAAAAGAGCACAGTTGTTTTGCCTGTCTTACTGGCAACTGCAGCTACCCTGTGGCTACCACTGCTTTTGCTATCCTTCAAAGACATGAGACATAGCTTTTCAGCCTTCCAGTATGGACTGAAGACTCATGTCTCTCCAAGAATCCTCCAAACCTTCAGTGCCAGATGGGGACTGCTGAGACGTCCAACTTGTGGACTGAACTACTACTGGGGTTTCTGTAGACTGCCATTGTTGGACTACCCAGACTGTATCATGGAGACCAGTACAGGAAGATCAAGACAGGACGCCGTGCTTACTGGACCTCATTTGGTGACCATGGGAAGGGAAAACCCCAGTGTGGATCACAAGGGCAGAACTGATGGTTGTTTGGGCTTGCCAAGGAGGAGCTTTCAAACATGATATCTTTCAGCCTAATAACGAAAAAAATCATAAGCTGAAGATGCTAAAACCTATGTTATACGTAGCATGCATATGTGGATATTTTGGAGTGATGCATATTAGAAGGAATAACAACAACTGTTGCTGTTGTTACAACAACCACAAAAGACTGGGTCAAAGAACTGACTGAAATGGTGAACTTCTGCTTGAAACAGTAAACTTCTGCATTGAGAATATTGAGAGAGACTGAGAAAAAGATGAAAAACATGTTTGGCAGAATGTATGAGCTCTGGTGTGGTGGGGGGGAAGGGAGGGAGCACAGGTCTAGATTTGATTTGAAATTTTGTATGAAATGCATAGAGCTTCAATAAAAAAATTGGCTTTGAAAAAAAAAGGCAGTATGACACCAGTGTAGAAACCAGCAAAAGGGCCAACAAAAATGAAAATTATAGCCAATCTTTCCAATGGACATAGATGAACATTTCCAGGTAAATGGATAGAAAGGAAACAGGGGCTGGAGAAATGGCCTAGTGGTTAAGAGCACCTACTGCTCTTGCAGAGGACCAGGGTTCGATTCCCAGCACCCACATGGCAGCTGAAAACCATCTTTAACTCCAGTTCCAGGGGAATCCGAACCCCTCTTCTGACCTCTGCGGCATTGCACGACATGGGTGCACAGACCTACATGCAGATAATACATTCATACACATAAAAATAAATAAATAAATAAATAAAATAATAAAAAAGATAGCATCACATAGTAGTTCTATTTAAAAAAAGAAAAAAGAAAGGAAACAAACATCCTGAGTGAGGTAATTCAGACCCAGAAAGAAATTTTTATAGTTGTCCCTTGGTATATCAGGAAAAGAGGCTTTTGGACACTCTATAGACACCCATATCAGTGGATTTTCAAGTCATTTATATAAAATGGTATAGTATTTGAATAAAATTCATGCACATGTTTGAACATATCTTAATCTTTTCCTGGTAACTTATACTATCTAATACAATGTATATGTGCAAATAATTGCTGCAGTCCAGCTGCAGGGGCTCCTAAAACCTGAATGGGAGGTAGGGGATGAAGAAGAAAAAGAGAAACATTGGGATCAGGAGGACCTGTAGGCTGATGATCAAGCAGGTAGTGTATTGCAGAATTACAGTGCTTTTTTACCTTGCCTCAAAGCAAGAAGCCTTACTATATAGAACTTTAACCCAGACCCACAAATTCCTTTGAACCACACAGTCTCAATTGTTTGTAATTGCAGTTTCATTAATCATATGTATTTGTGTCAGCAGCACCCAAGCAGAACTAGTAAGAGAAAAACATGTACCTGAAAACTGAGTTAAGGCTTCACCCTGAGCTAGCCAGATTAGGCCTTGCCATATCACGTGAGCTATTGTCTAGTGGCCAAATAGTCTGCAACTTGCAGCCCTGAAAACTCATCTCCTAACAAATACTTTTTATACTGTACTGCTTGAGGAATAGTGATAAGGTAGTAAAGTTTGTCCACATTTAGTATACATGGAAATTTTCTTCCCAAATTTTACACAGAAATAGAATGCAAAGATATGGAGGGTTTTCTTCTCAGACGTATGTACATCATCATATTTTGAGGTTCTTTTTGACAAGGTCTTTCGGTAGCCCCAGCCGCCCTAGAGCTAGCTATGTAGAGCTGAATGGCCTGACCTCAATCTCACAGAGGTCTATCAGTCTCTGCCTCTTGAGTGCTGGGATTAAAAGCATGTGCCACCACACCTGGTCAAGTGATTTCTTCAGGCACCCTATTCCTGGGGCATGTTCTGAAAATTGGTCTGACTATGGCTATATGGCTATAACCTTATAAAAAAAGGAAAAAAACTGGGGCTGGGTTGGCTTGAGCTCACTAATGGTTGGAGAATTGAGTCTCATCTTTCTCCCAAGCACTAAATCCACAAACCTTGTGTTTCACCTGGTTAAGCGGAAGGCAACCTTCAAGTCCAGAAACAGTACCTGATAATCAAGTTGGAACCCCTCCACAAATTGCAAGAGTAGGAGCCAGCCCAGTTTAATTGATCTCAGCAGAGTATGGTGCCACATAAAATACATATGGCTTATGAAGCAAAAGATCATCCGAAGAGTGTAAAAGCATTACATGAGGAAAATGCTGCATAAGGGGAAAGAATAGGTGAAATATGTTACTGTCATAAAGTAGGACTGTTAGCTGTAGCCTGAGGTAGGAATTTCCATTGGAATCAATATATTGGTTCCTGAAATTTTAAGGAAGACTAAAGGCAAGGTGAGGAGGGTCTTGTGGATGTAATGGAATGATAAACAATGCATTGTTAAGGTCTACAATTATAACCAATTAAAAGGAATACCGGTCAGAGTAGGTAGCCCAGATCATAATGAACTCATTAGTTTCACAACTTGATTGACAACTCTAACAACTGCCATTTCTGGGTTTTTCTTTATTACAATAATAGGGAAATTCCAAGGACTTGTGAAAGGTTCAATATGTCCTGCCTGAACTGACTCAGCAGCAGCAGCTAAATTCTCCTTGGGTAAGGGCCACTGATCCACCTAGACTGGCTTGGAACTATTCAAATGATAGAATCTGCATGTCTGGGAGAAGGAGGTATCAGTGGCCCACAGAAAAACCCAGCGCTTCCCTTCCTTGACCAGGTGATGGCAGAAAGGTTCAAGAATCCACTATTATTGTTTACCAAAACCCGTTCTAAGGTCATATCACCATTGAAACATTTGCTTAGGAATAGTGAATGAAGGGGCATATTCATGATATCCATCTGTGACAGGACATCTCTTCCCTATATGTTAACAGGGATGTAAGGGAATAAGTATGTACATTAAGGATGAAAAGTACTTGGTAGAGACTGTGAAATAATATTCCTATGATTTTAGAAATAAGTTTGGTAAATTAAGCTGTGACCTTGAGCATACATGCCTGGACAGCCTTGTCTCATGAGAAAGTTTATGCAACAAGGCTTGCTGAGGAGTTTTCTTCAGAATTCCAGTACTCCCTTAGTTTCTCAAGAGACACTGTTCTCTCAGAAAGGCATACTATGGTGCTAATGCTATCTTGCTCATGTGTCACTGAACTACTACATTCTGGTCATTTTATTATATTAATTGTTCTATAAATATTCATCTGTGACTCTGATGAGTATAAGAGCCGAGCTCTCTCTGTTTTTCAGTGCTTGTGCATGGATGAAGAAATAAAGCAAAGTCATAAAATCACAAGAGCCCCCTGGTTCCCTTTTACAGAGCCGTGTATTCTTTCCAGGTCCCATGGCCACTGGAGGGCAAAGTACCTTGATGTCCCTCCAGCGATTCCCAAATAAACCAATTTATTTTTTTTCAGGATTTTTCATCTGTCTGAGTTCCGGTGAGTATAAGCCTTTTTTTTTTTTTTTTTACACTCAAGGGGCCAATGTTTGAGATCGAGAAGACAATGTCAGTTCTGATATCAATAAGACCTTGAAAAGCTTTACCCTGAAATTAATGTCATTTAGGCATGTCCTAGTCCTACTGTTTCTAACCTAAATGCCAGAGAAGAGGAACCAAGTGCAAGTGTCTTGAAAGTCTGCTAACCAGGGTCCTCAAGGGAGGATAATGAGCTGAGACTGGGGTTGTCCTGTAGTGACAGTAGATACTCCCATAGGAGACTGAGGCATGGCTTTAATTTCTGCAGTGTAATCAAAATATAACCCAGGAAGGACATGAAATCCTTTTATAGTCAATCTACTCCTTCTAAGTAGTCCCACTCACTACTAGTTCCTTCTGGTACAGACCACATATACTCTAGTGGGGATTGCCTCTGGACCCACTCCTGTGCTATCAAAAAGAGAAAGTTCCTCCTCATCCTCAGAATGCACAGCAAGCGAAACAGCTCAAATTAAATTTTATTGTGCTCTGTGTTGTCTAATGGGGGTGGGTAGCTGAATGCTGAACAACACAGGGAAATGAGTTTAGAAAAATGGTGAACAGTGAGTCTGCCAATCTTATATTTAGGATCAAGGCAATCACAAATGAGTTTTCACAAAGCAAAAATTCCAATCAGAAAAGCTTGCAGCCCTGCAGCCCATGTTCATCTTTTAATTTCTTACATACTTTTTATAAAGTTCCTAAGTTAGCAATCCCCTCTTCAGGTGATCAAGGACAGATCACCTGGACAAAATCTAAAAAGTATTCCAATCCTTTGGGTGAAACTTTGCAAGAGCAGTCACAAAGCATGCAGCAAAGCATGTGAAGAAATAGGGCATACTGGGCTGGAGAGATGGCCTAGCGGTTAAGAGCGCTGACCGCTCTTGCAGAGGACCCGGGTTCGATCCCCAGCACCCACATGGCGGCTGAGAACCTTCTGAAGCTCCAATTCCAGGAGAACTCCAGTTCCAGGGGAATCCGAGACCCTCTTCTGAACTCCGCGGCGTTGCACGACACGGGTGCACAGACTTGCATGCAGACGGTACATTCATACACATACAGAAATAAATAATATTAATAAAAAAAATTATAAAAAAAAGAAAAGAAATAGGGCATACTACTTAGAACCTGTTTGTACATTATTATTTTACTCCTAACTATTCTGTGAACTCAGGACAAACCCCTTACCTGACATCCTGGTATTCAATATTGTTGCCACATTCCCTTCCCCATACTTAGGTCCCTTGTTCAGTCACCAGGTTCCCACAATCTGGCTGTGGGGCTCCTCAAATCTGAGTGGCAAGGTTGGACATGAAGGAAAATAAAGACACAGAAACAGCTGGGACGAGGAGGACCTGTAGGCTGACGACGAAGCAGGTAGTTTATTGAAGAATTACAATGCTTTTGTAGCTTATCTCATGGCAGGAATTCTTACTATAGAACTTTTACACAGAACTACAAGTTCCCTTGAACTGCATCTCAGTAGTCCACTCTATTATCACGTTGTAGAGATCTTTAATCTCTTTGGTCAGGTTTGTTCTGAGATTTTTTTTTTAGGCTATTGTGAATGGGAGGGATTCCATGTGTTCATTCTCTAGTTGCTTGTTTTTGAAATATAGGAATGCTACTGATTTTTGTAGAATAATTTTATAACCTATGTTAAAAGGGAGTGGAGAAGCCGGGCGTGGTGGCTCACGCCTTTAATCCTAGCACTTAGGAGGCAGAGGCAGGCGGATCTTTGTGAGTTCAAGGCCAGCCTGGTCTACAGAGTGAGTTCCAGGACAGCTGGGGCTACAAGGAGACCCTGTCTCGAAAAGACCAAAAAAACAACAGGCGAGTGGAGATAGTGGAGAACCTTGCCAGGTTCCTGATTTTAAGGGGAATGCTTCCCATTTTTCTCCATTTAGAATGATATTGGCTATGGGTTTGTTCTTTAATTATGAGGAATGTTCCCTCCAATCCAATTCCCTCTAAGACTTTAAGTGTAAAGCATGTTGAATTTTATCAAAGGCCTTTTCTGCATGTGTTGAGATGATCATGTGTATCTTGTATTTAGTCTATTCATATGGCTTATGACATTTATTGACTTACATATATTGAATCATCCTGCATCTCTAGAATAAATCTGACTTAATTGTGGTGTATGACCTTTTTGATGTGTTCCTGTATGTGGTTTGCAAATATTTTGTTAAAAATTTTTTCTATCTATATTCATTAAGGATATGAGGTTATAAAACAGGCACAACGTATTAACTGATTGATAGGCATAGGAACTGTGAAAAGATATTTCTCTATCTAGAGCCAAATTCAATAGTAAAGTGTTTATAAGTTGTGTAATTAAGCAAAGTATATCACTACAGGAAAGCTCTGACATCAGCAATGAATTATTCTGCCTAGGAGATGTTGGCTAGGGGATTCAAACCCACCCCCCCAAATTATAAAGGCCTTTTGCCTATAAGTGGGATATATGCAAGGAGAAAGGCAGTAAGTCCCTGTTGTTGAAGACCTGGTGTGAGCATGAAAAATGTTATGAGACGTCACTTGCTAGCGTACAACTGGCCTCTGAAATGCTAGAGAGCGTTACCAAAGGCCACTACAGCAATACAGCAAAATATTGGTTCCCGAGACAAACAAGACTCCTCCAAAAATATCAGCTACACTCAACAGCCTGGAGATACTGTGCAAAGTGGCAGCCAAGTGCCTATATTATATCCCAAAACTATTTGGCTATTAGTCTCTCCTTGGAGGAATAAACCACGCGACTGATGCCACAAGTTTATGTCCTCTAGTGGTTAGGAGATTTTATAAGCCACAATAAGAACTTATCACCCCTTTATAGAGAAACCACAGTTTGCGGATTAGCATACCATCCCAAGCATCTGTGTCTATGCTCACACTTAGCTTGACACAATAAGTGGTACTGCTTACATGCCTGTACATCCAATAGCTTGAGCTTTGTTAGTTAACTGAAAAGGGTATCACTGGGAAAGCTGTCAATCCTGAAGGAAACAAACTGCAACAGACTGGAGTCCAAAAATGACAACTCCAAAGAAATTAGAAGTTTTCTTCTCACCCACTTGTGCCCCTTTCCAAAGCCTAGGACAAACTGCGGAAGAGGAGGCGTGGTAGATTGTAAGGGCTGTGGAGAGATAGGGGTGAAATCATGAGACTACAGGAACTACAGTCTGGACCACCTGATTGATCAACATGCCGTGCATACAAGCTTCCCAACTGGACTATGGGACCTTGGGTTGTCAAAATTTGGACATAGATACTTGCAAAATGCACCAATACTTAATTGTATGGACATACTGAGTAACATCAATGTTATCTGCAAACAACTGTGTCATTGTATTGTAGAATCCCTTAAAAATAAATAAAAAAAAGAAAAAAAAAGGATATGAGGTTACAGTTTACTTTATTGGTTTTATCTTTAGCTGGTTTTGGCATTAGAGTGAAGCTGGCCTCATAGAGGGACTGTGGAAGTTCTCTATTTCTATCTTTTTGAATAATTTAAGTAATTCTGGTTGTAGATCTTCTTTTAAAGTTTTATTTTTTTATTATTAATTTTATTTATTTATGTATGTGTATGAATGTACTGTCTGCTTGCAAGTTTGTGCAACCGTGTCGTGCAATGCCGTGGAGGTCAGAAGAGGGTGTCGGAGTCCCCTGGAACTGGAGTTCTCCTGGAATTGGAGTTTTAGACGGTTCTCGGCAGCCCATGTGGGTTGCTGGGGATCGAACCCAGTCCTCGTAAGAGTGGTCGGCCTCTTAACCGCTAGGCCATCTCTCCAGCCCATAGATCTTCTTTTAATGTCTGTAAAATTCAGCTGTAATCCATCTGGACCTGGGCTTTTTTTAGTTGGGAGGTGTTAAATTAATTGTTTGATTTTCTCATATTTATGGGTCTGTTTAAGCTGTTGATTCTTCTTGGTTTTACTTTGGCAATTCCCATGATTTAAGATATTCTTCATCCATTTCTTTTATGTTTTCAAACTTAATAGAGTATAGGTTTTTTGGGGGGGAGTTTCATACTTTAAAAAAAAATTATTTATTATTTTTTATGCGTATGAGTGTACTGTCTGCATGTAGGTTGGTGCACCCGTGTTGTGGCAATTCCACAGGGTCAGAAGAGGCATCAGATTCCCCTGGAACTGGAGTTAAAGGTGGTTCTTAGCCACCATGTGGGTGCTGGGAATTCGACCCCGGGTCCTCTGCAAGAGAAGTCGGTGCTCTTAACTGCTGAGGCCATCTCTCCAGCCCCAAGTATAGGTTTTTTTTGTTTTGTTGGGTTGAGCGGTCTCCCTGTACCCCAGCTGTCCTGGAACTCACTCTGTAGACCAGGCTGCCTTGAACTCACAAAGATCGCCTGCCTTGCCTCCCAAGTGCTATGATTAAATGCATGCACCACCACGCCCGGCTCCGAGTATAAGTTTTTAAAGTATCTCATATAATGTTCTGAATCTTTTTGTTGTCTATCGTGATATTTCCCGTTTCATCTCTAATTTTGTTGATTTGGAGTTGCTCTTTCTTTTGGTTAAAGGTCTGAAGGTCTGTTTATCTTCCTAATCCTTTCAAACAACCAGCTGTGATTATTTGTATTGTTTTCTTTGTTTACCTTTCGTTAATCTCTGCTCTGCTTTTTGTTTTTTTTTTTTGGCTGTTGAGTTTGAAATTCACTTGTGGTCTTTCAAGTGTTTTGAATTGCAATGTTAAATAACTTCTTTGTGCTCTTTCTGGGTTTTTTGTTTGTTTGTTTTGTGTTGGCATCTATGGTTTTTTTTTTTTTTTTTTTTTTATGTAGCACTTGAGCTCTAAATTTCCCTCTTTAGGCTGGGCGTGGTGGCACATGCCTTTAATCCTAGCACTTGGGAGGCAGAGGCAGGCGGATCTTTGTGAGTTCAAGCCAGCTTGGTCTACAGTGAGTTTTCAGGACAGCCTGGGGCTACAAGGGAGACCCTGTCTCGAAAAGACCAAAAATATTTCCCTCTTTAGACTGCTTTTAAAGTTTCCCAGAGGTTTTGTTTTGTTGGATTGTCTTTTTCATTTACTTTCAGGAATACTTTTATTGCTATCTTTTTTTTTTTAATTTTTTTTTATTAATTTTATTTATTCTGTGTGTATGAATGTACTGTCTGCATGCAAGTTTGTGCACCCGTGTCGTGCAAGCCGCGGAGGTCAGAAGACGGTCTCGGTTCCCCTGGAACGGAGTTCTCCTGGAATTGGATTCTGAGGATTTGACGGTTCTCAGCCGCCATGTGGGTGCTGGGGATCGAACCCGGGTCCTCTGTAAGAGCAGTCGGCGCTCTTAACCGCTAGGCCATCTCTCCAGCCCCTTTATTGCTATCTTAAATTTCTCCTTTGACCCATTCATTCTTCAGAAGTGTTTAATCTCCGTGAGTTCGTGTAGTTATCAGGGCTTCTTCTCGTGTTGATATTAAGCTTTATTGCATTGTGGTCTGACAGAATGCGTGGAATTTTCTTTCTTTTTTTTTTTAATTTATTGAGTTTTGTTTTGCGCCTCAGTATGTGGTCAATTTTGGAGAAATTTTAATGGGGAGCTGAATAGAAAGTATATTCTTTGCTGCTTTGGTTGAATATATTTGGTAGATGTCTGTTAGGTCCATTTGATGTATGATATTGTTTAATTCAGATGTCTTTCTCTTTATTCTTTGCCTGGCTGATCTGTCTAATAGAGACAGTGAGGTATTGAAGTCCCCTACTAAAAGTGTGTGGGATTAATTTATGTCTTAAAGTCCTGTACTGTTATGTCTGTGAAGTTGTATGCACCAGAGTTTAGTGACTATAAATTAATGATTGTAATATCTTCTTGGTTAATTGTTTCTTTGAGAAGAAGGAATTCACCTTTTTTTTTTTAATTTTTTTTTATTTTATTTATTTCTTTATGTGTATGAATGTACTGTCTGCATGCAAGTTTGTGCACCCGTGTCGTGCAATGCCGCGGAGGTCAGAAGAGGGTGTCGGATTCCCCTGGAACTGGAGTTCTCCTGGAATTGGAGTTTCAGACGGCTCTCGGCCGCCATGTGGGTGCTGGGGATCGAACCCGGCTCCTCTGTAAGAGCGGTCGGCGCTCTTAACCGCTAGGCCATCTCTCCAGCCCGGAATTCACCTTTTTTATCTCTTCTGATTAGTTTTAGTTTGAAGTCTATTTTATCTGATACTAGAATAGCAACTCCTGCTTGCTTATTAGTGCCATTTCCTTGGAATACTTTTTTCCATCCTTTCACCTGAAAATAGTGCTTGTCCTTGAAGGCGAGATGGCTTTTTTGCAGTAAAAAAAGAACAAAACAATAGATGGATTTTTGTTTCTTAATCTATTATAATAGGCTGTATCTTTTAATTGGGGATTTCAGTCCATTGATATTTAAAGTTATTATTTAGAGATGTGTATTGGTTTCCATCATTTTAATTTCTGTTTGCATTCTTGGTCTAACTTTGTGTTTCCACAGTTACAACTCATATCATTTCTTTCTGTTGCCCCTTGGGTATAGTTGTCACTTCCATCAGCTCTTTGTATTCCTTCAAGTATTCTCCTAAGTGCTGGTTTTCTGGACATGAATTCTTTCAGTCTAATCAAGTCATGGAAGGTTTTCCTTTCTCCTTCACCTATAATAGACATTTTTGCTGGGTAATGTATTCTGGGTTGGCATCTATGGTCATTTAGAACTGGGAATACTTTGATCCAAGCTGTTCCTGCTTTCATAGTTTGCATTGAAAAGTGAGCCATAATTTGGATGAGCTTTCCTTTATATGTGACTTTTTTTTCCCTTTGGGGGGCTTTCAGTATTCTCTTTTTTTTGTACATTTAGTGTTTTTACTATGATATGGCATGGGGAGTAACTTTTCTGGTGCTATTTGGTATTCTATGTGCTTCTTGTATGGGGATGTCTTTCCTAAATATGGGGAAATTTTCTTCTACAATCCTGTTGAAGATCTGGTAAATACCACTATTCTGAGATTCTCCTTCCTCTATGCCTATGATATGTAGGTTTGGTCTTTCCATGGTGTCTCACATTTCCTGCATATTCCATTCCTATGTTTTCCTTAATTTGGGGAAATTTTCTTCTACAATCCTCTTGAACATCTGGTCAAAAATATTATCCTGGGGGCTGGAGAGATGGCCTAGCGGTTAAGAGCGCCGACTGCTGGGCTGGAGAGATAGCCTAGCAGTTACGAGCGCCTACCACTCTTACAGAGGACCCGGGTTCGATCCCCAGCACCCACATGGCGGCTGAGAACCATCTGAAACTCCAATTCCAGGAGAACTCCAGTTCCAGGGGAATCCGAGACCCTCTTCTGAACTCCGTGGCGTTGCATGACACGGGTGCACAGACTTGCATGCAGACAGTACATTCATACACATACAGAAATAAATAAAATTAATAAAAAAAATTTGAAAAAAAATATTATCCTGAGATTCTTCTCCTTCCTGTAGCCTATGACATGTAAGTTTGGTCTTTTTGTGGTGCTCCACATTCCCGGCATATTTCATTCCTGTTTATTTTCAGTTTTCATAATCTTTGCTTGAGCAGTCCAGTTTTCTCTTGATCATCCAGTCTTGATATTCTGTTTTCCATTTCATTCATTCTATTGCTGAGGCTTCCCCCCATTGTTTCCAGTTGGTTTATTGCATGTTCCACTTCTTTCTTCATTCCAGCCTGAGGTTTTTTTTTTTTTTTTAATATTTGTCTCTTTTGTGAATTCAATCAGAATTTAACCCATAACTTCTTTGATTTCTCTGTGTGTTCTTTAAATTCACTGAGTTCTTTGATCCTGTTCATGACTGTTCTTTTAGATTCTGTACCTTTGGTTATCTCTAGGGGCTTCTCAGTGTAGAACTCTTCTAGAGGACTGGTAGTGATTAGTGAGGATGTATTATTTGGGTTTTTCAGATTATTTTTTCACTGTGATTGAGCGTGAGGCTTTCTTTTGTTGTTTGTGATTCTGGAATGAAATTCCAGTGTTTGTTTATTTATTTATTTATCTCAAATTGAGCATTTGTACAACTCCTCCAATAGTTCCCAATCAAACCCAGTCCCTTCCATACCCCAGTACCCCATCAGAACTCATACATTACAACTTCCAAGCTAAGCCCTATCCAGTCACACCCCCAAACCCAGAAGTCCTTCTGTGCAAATAGATCTCCTGGAGTCTATTCAGCATATCTAGGAATCCTGGGTGAAGCATATTTTTCCTCACCCAATAGTACTCAGTCTCTTACAGTTTTCAGTCCAGGGTCAGTCCCCCACCCATTTCTCTTTCTCTGCTCTGAGACCTTGTCCCTGCTGGCATGGCTCCCATGCCTGATGCCTACATTGCCACAGGTTTACATGTGAAAGCTTACAGGACATTGTAAGTTACTGCTTATCTATGCTCATGGACCAGCCAGCCCTGACTCTTAAAATCTTTCCACTCCCTGTTCCTCAATGATCCCTGAGCCATGGGTAGGTGAGGTTTAATATAGGGGCCCCATCCAGGAATATACATTCTGGGGGTTCCCATTGTTTGGATATTGGCTAGCTGTGGCCTTCTGTTTGCCTCACTCTCTATTGTGTATGGAAGCATTACTGGTGAGACTTGAGGGGTGAGCTCATTTTCTCTCTGCCCCCCATTCTGTGTGTAGAGGTTCAGTTGTAGATGTGCAGCCTAGGAATGGGGACTTTCAGATGTGTATGTTCTGTGTCTGATCAGTTGTCGGCTTCTGCAGTGGCCTCCATCTTTTGCACAGATTAGCCTTTTTGATGAGTGGCATATGATATGCCTGTCTGTAAATATAAAATTCCATAATTAGTGTGTGGTAAGGACTTTCATTTGTTTAGAGATATGACCCTGATAGGCTCTTCTCTAGGCTTTATGTCCTATCCAGCATTTGGCAGAGTTCATGGTGACTCTCATGGGTTCAATCCCATTGAAAAGGTTCCAGGTGCAATTAGATAGCTATTGACCATCCTCCAAACAACAGTGCTTCTACTGCACCACTAGAGTTACTTTGCTGGGTACCTCATTGTGGTTGTTAAGAGTTTGGCAGTGTGTTGTACTATTGATTTATTTTCTCTTGTAGCAGTGTGCACATTGTCTAGCATTATGAGTGCTTAACTTCAGATAGAAGGGTTGCAGATCAGTTCCTGTTCCATTAATTAAGTCCTATCACTGAAGCATGTTCTGTTCTGAACAATACAGTCTTGTTTTCTTTTTCTGGTGGATAATAAAGGGCTTTGCAGATAGCCTGCTTTGTTTTGAGAGTTGCTTGGACCACTCTCACCAACCACTGAAAGGGAGGTATCCCCTGTCTTGCACTGTTTCTTGGCACACAGCTACCAGGTTGCACAACCCATGCACTAATGTTCAGAGAGTGTATGTGAATTTCTCATGGGATCTCTGTGGCATCACATTACACTCTGGGTTTCCTAGCACGTCAACTTCCAGTCATCTCTATTCTTTCTTCTTCCCTTACCACCCCCTTTCCCTCCCCAGTCCCAGCATTCCATCATACCCATTCTCCCTTTCTCCTGACCTCCCTCCTCCCATCATATCTTCCGTTTATCTCCCCCTCCTCCCATCCCAACCCAACACCTCCCCCCTCCCGACTCCCCCCCCCCTTCTAACATCCGTTCCTTACTGACGCTCTCTTTTGGGATTTTTCTGTTCCTTTACCTCCATTTGTCCTTTCTAATTTCTTGGCTAGTGTTGCTTTTTTTAATTGAAAACAGACTTTGCTTTTATTCTTGATGTGCCTTACTTGTCTTCTTACTAGGTATGAAAGGCTAGTTGGTCCAGGCTCCAGGTTCTCACTTCTGATTTTGTATTGGAAGGACCAGCTTGCTCTTGTCCAGCTAGTCAGGAGCTCTCACAGAGACCCAAGTCAGGAATCAATCAGGTATTCTCAGGCTTCCTTCTAAGGTCTTGGCCTGTGGGATTTATGTAGGGCTTGGTGCCCACCTGTGACAGGGAACATGGCTTGAGACCTCAGAAGCCTCTTCATGAGGTCAGGAGGAGTTCAGCCATTTTGCCCTGGGGGGAGGCCTCTGCCCTCCACCGTCCCTCACTCATAGCCTTGGGCATTAGGTACCCGCAAATAGTAATAAAGTTTCTGTTTCCTCATCCCCGGACCCTGCAGCAACACTAATTAGCCCCAGCCCATCCCTTCCCTAACTGCCATGTTACCCCTCCCTTCCCACCATTGAGTAAGCCCCCCTTCCTCTAACTGGCTATAAAAAATGATTCCCCTTCCTTCCTTCCTTCCTTATAAAATGAGCTGTCTTCTGACATAGACTCCCGGGTTGTATCTTTCCTTGTAGTACTCGCAGCTGCTCAGAGGACCCAAGTTCATTTTCTTCTTTCCTGCCAGGCTCCGCCAGACTGAGACCTGTGCACAATGGTCTGAATCTGGTTCCGGAGCATGGGAGAGGGAAAGGAAGCACCGCATTGGCCCCTACTAGCCAGCAGGCATGGCATAATTTGGAAGACTTGCTAGGTGGAGGCATGATTCCAGCACTCTCAGGCAGTCTGCCAATGCAGGGGGCAAGGAGAAAATTGGGAAGGTGACCACCACAGGGAGGCCAGATTCAGGCACTTCAGGAGGCTGGAATTGTCCGAATCCCTGTCAAAGTACAGAGGAGTCTAGCACTACAGCAGTGGGAGGGGCTTCAAATGGTCCCAAAGTAGGGGGATAGGGATGTGCAATTTAGGAAGTTCACCCCACACAAAGGCTGGATTCAGGCACTCTTAGGTAGACTGCCGTTGACCTCTGCACCATGCAAAGCTGGATTCAGGCACTCTTAGGTAGGCTGCCAATGACCTCTGCACCATGCAAAGTGGAGATTCAGGCACTCTAAGGAAGGTTGGAAATAAAACCTATTATTTTTATTTTATGTGTATGAGTGTATTGCCTGCATATGTGTAAGTACACCTGTATCATGCAATGCCTGTGGATGTCAGAAGAAGGCATCAGCTTCCCCTAGAACTGGAGATACAGACCATTGTGTGCCACCATTTGGGTACTGGGAATTGAACCAGGTCCTCTGCATGAACATCCAGTGCTCTTAATGGCTCAGCAATCTCTCCAGCTCCCTCATTCTTCTTTCTAACCCGCACTGACTTCGCTGTTTCATTCAGTTGCTTATTTTTACAGACTCTGTATTTGTTTTGGACTTTATTTTATTCTCTTTGATTGAATTTTTTAAAATCTGTTTATTTTATATTTATTCATGTTTTGTTTACATGTATGTAAGCGCACACATGCATACAAAGCCCATGGAGGTCATAAGAGGGCACCAAATCATCTGGAACTGGAGTTATGAATGGTTCTTAGGAAACATGTGGGTGCTGGGAACTGATGGTAGGTCCTCTGGAAAAGCAGCTACTGTTCTTAGCTGTTGAGCCATTTTTCCAGCATTTCCTCATTGATATTCATAAACATTATTTATTTATTTTAATTTATTTTGTATGTGTATGAATGTATTGTCTGCATGTACGTGTGTGCACCCGTGTCATGCAATGCCACAGAGGTCAGAAGAGGGTGTCAGATTCCCCTGGAACTGGAGTTAAAGAATCTGGTTCCTCTGCAAGAGCAGTCGGTGCTCTTAACTGCTAGGCCATCTCTCCAGCCCAAACATTCTTTATTTACTCTTTGGAACTGTTTGAATGAGATTTCATCGAATTCGGTCCCACTGTAATTTACTACTGAGGAAATGGTATTTGTCAGAGAGGTCATAAAATATGGATTTTCTCTATTTTTTTCTACTTTTTGAAGTAGGAACTCACCCTGTAGCCTTGGCTACCTAGCACTGAACTCACTATGTAGACCAGGCTGCCTCAAACCTGCAGTGGTTCTTATGCCCGTGCCTCCCATATTCTAGCACCACCATCCCCAAGCTTGGAGAGTTATGCTTGTAGAATTATTTCATCAGATGGATTTTTAGTATCAATTTTATTTTTTTTTCAGAAGAAGTACCTGAAATATTCAACTGCAGCCAGTTTATAGCAGGATTAAAGGGTCGATTTTCCCAGTGGACTATAAGTGTAGCATATTGGGTAACTTCTTGGCCCCCTAATTTAGGCACATACCACAATTTCCAACACCACTCCGAGAGTTGAATATTAACACCAGAAGAAATCACGACTGCTATACTGGACCACTATGCAAATATCATAATGATAATTTAAAATGGTTGCCTCAAATGCATGAGCTCTTGTGGGGTTGGGGGGGGCAGGGAGAGGGACACAGGCCTATATTTGATTTGTAATTTTGTATGAAATGCACAGAGCTTCAGAAAATTGACTTTGAAAGAAAAATGTTTGCCTCTTTAACTTCCATAACTACTATGAGATATAGGGACAAGGAGAGTAGGATTTGTACTAAGAGTCAGTTTAGAATTGGAAAGAGAAGAGACCAAAGTTATTAACTATATGGAAGATTATTATGAAGCACAAAGAATGGATAGAGAATAGAAACAAGGTGGGAATGAGAGAGAAAGAATATGGGTTGTGTGTTGAAAAACATGAGACCGCACAGTAATGAAGAATGACACAGAGCCAACCACAAACCTTATGGAGCAATATGAAAACTAAATCAAGACCATTAAGCGATATCTAAGTAATTGTGAATAAATACAAACAAAATAAAATAAATAGAAAAATAGCATAGCCTTTGTTATATTTTCTTCCTTATTGGGATGAGTTGAGTTCCTCTTTCCCTCCCCTAGGAATGCTTCGTGTAGCTAACTGTGCTGCTGGGGGAAGTGTGGTCTGCAGCCCCCAGTTCTAGCTTGCTAAATCAGATTTGTGTTTGAGTATCCCAGCAGTCCAAATTACTTTGGGGTTGACTTGGCATTGTCACCAGTAGATGGCAGCCCTTCCCTAGTTCTTCCCCAGCCTACAGCATGGCATGCTGTTATTTTGGAGAAATGTCCATGCATTATCATTCCACATCTGCTAGACAGTCACGCCTCCTTCCTCTGGTTTCTGAGTCTAAGGTAGTGATGTTGTTCTTGCATGACTTCTCTGAGTTCAGCAGCGTACTTCTCATTTCCCACATTGACACCACCCTGGGTATTGTGGGATGCTTCCCTCCCAGGATATTCCTTTCCCAGTGCCCAGAGAAAACATGACAACTATGCCTCACACACCAGGCTGCAGCAAGGTCTCCACAGTCTTCCTCATCCCTGTCTCTGTCCGAGAAGTCACATATCTCAACCGAGTCTGTCTCTCCCCAACTTGAGGTTCCTGTACTGTGGTATCAAGGGGTAAAGGAAGGGGCACCTTCCTGACACTTCCCACTGACCTGTGGCTACACCACAAGGTGCAGCTGGACACTGATTCAGGCACATCCTCCCTGCTTTTAAGAAGAGATATCACCTCATTTATTTATTTTATTTTTCTTGACCTATTTAGGTTTGCCTGGCTCACCCCAAGGGAGATTCTAATCTGTCTTAACCTGGATGCCCATGTGAGAAATGAGATCCATTTTCCATAGTAACAAATTCAAGAGACTTCAAATACCAAAATTGAGGCAGATTTATTTTTGATTCTGCAGGAGCAGGCATCAGCCAAACACAAAGTAAAAATTGCTCATGAGCCTGGAGGTGGCAATCAGTGGTCTTTATGTTGTGATCATGAAAGTTGCTGTGTTCTCTTCTCATAGACTGGGTACTACGGAGTGTGGCAACATTTCCCACTCCTCTATCATAGCCTCCCATCCTTCAGGGGCTTTCCCTGAATCGTGGGTTTAGTCACATAGCAGACTGTAATTTTCAACCCTAAGATTAACTGAGGGGTAACTAAGCCAGCAGGAGGGGTAGTTTCTAGCCCAGGAAGACAAGAACCTAAGGCCTCCTGCTTGTCTAGGATTCTTTGATGGGGTCTAAATGGACCTCGTACTGAAAATGGGCCATAATGGTTTATTTCTTACAGTCCATGTTCCAAGTTTTTAATCTTACTCTGCTTTTATTATCCCAAGGTAAAGATATAAAAGTATGTTGTGCTTTTGTGCAGTGTAAACATTACCATTTTCCTTTCTTTTCAATTCATATGAAACACTAAAATCATGCATTTGCAGTTTAAAGATGGTTTATTTATTTTGTTTTCTGTGTAAGTGTTCTGCCTGCATGTTTTTCAAAACTATCCCTGCTCAGCATCTCATACCTGCTGCCGTCCACTAGGGGGCAATGTTGTTCCATATTCCAGGGACGCTCTCAGAGCAAGGGGCGGGCTTTCGCAATCTGTTCCGCCATTTTCACTTCCTCTTCCTTCTGGGACGCTGGGATTTTCTGCTTTGTCTTCTGGCCCTGTGGTTCTTCCCTGTGGGAAGAAGAGCAGTGAGGACGGGATGTGCGGGAATCAGGATCTGGTGAGTGGAGTCCTGTCGCGGAGAAGGCTGTGTCCGCTTCCCGGTTCCCGCTCCCCCGTCCACCTGCGCTGGCTCTGGAGCCCCGGGCGACCTGTCCCGGCCCTGCTTGTACTTCCGGCTGCAGCTCGGTCCGCCGGAGTCCTGGGCTCGGGGGCTCGGAAGGGCGCAGGGGGATTGTGGAGCGGCAGCGGCTTGGACCTGCGGGGTTCTGGGGCCCTGGTCTGCGGCTTAGGGGCATGGGGCGGCCGAAGCTCGGCTAGGGAAGGTGTGGTCCTGGCACCCTGCTGCACGCTGCAGCCTGGGATCAGCCTCTCCCAGGCCTGGTCTGCGCTGGTCCTTTCCAGCACCCGCCCAGGCCACAAGTCTTTCCCTTTTGGGAGCTCCTCTGGGTTTGCTTCTTGGATAGCTGTCTCTGAATGTGTGTCTCTGTGATCTCTCCGCCTTAGAGTCTCAGTGATCTGCCTATGAGTCTGTCTGCCTCACTGTCTGAATCTCTTTATCTGAGCACCAACTCTGTCCTTGGTCTCTTCTGTCACTGGCTGGTTTTTTTTCAAGATCTCTCACTCCCTCCCCCCCCCCCCCAATATTTCTCTGACCCCCTGGAGTCTCTAGGAAGTGAGTTGGGATCCTGATTTCCAGTTCCTGCTTAGTGACCCTGATTAAGGACTGCTCTCTGCAGTTTCTTTCTTTTTCCTTCTGTGTCTCTGCTTGCTCTTCTTGTGTGTGGTGCTGGCCATGAAACCCAGGGCTTCATGCATTCCAGCCAAGCTCCTGCACCTGTGATGCGTCCCCACTTAATAATTCATTTACTAATTTATTTTTATTTTTGAAACGTCTGACTGTATAGGCCAAGTTGATCTTGAACTTGCAGTCAACCTGTTTTGGCCTTCCACGTGACTAGGATTATAGGGTTATACCCTCGGGGATGACTCTGTGTCTTCTCTGTGGAAGTGAAGAAGCAGAGAAGCTTCTACCAGGAACTACCTGCACTTCTGTCTCCTGTAGGTCAGGGCCCGTGGAAAGTGTACAGATGACTGTGTCTCTTGTTGCAAGATCTCTGCACCCAGAGGGACCCTTGGGAGCACCCCTGACAGTGCCCAAGGAATCTCAACATTCAAAGAGTGAAAGAGATTCAGAGACAGGAGCAGAGATCCTGAGAGATAGACAGGGCAGCAAAGTGACAGATGGACCCACAGGACACAGGCAGGCCCAGAGCCAGGTCTGGAAGTCAGGTTCATTTTCTCTACTCCCCCATTTCTTCTCCAACCCCCTTGAAGGTCTGGTTGGGGAGGAACAGCCCCAGGTGGTTTGGGAACAGGTCAGAAGAAAGGAGCTGGGGTGGTCCTTCTTGGAGTTCCCTGAGGACACAGGGTCACTGGTGTGGTTGAATATTGGTCACTGAGACACAGACAAAGGGGAGAAGGCTTTGGAGAATGGTCTGAGAGTGTAGAAGTTGTGGGGGGAAGAGTGGGGTTGCAGGAGGGAGCAGGAGCATCAGAAGTGTACCCTAATTCTCCCTGGGGACATGGGGGGTCCTGGGGTTCTCTGGGTGTCTCTGTGTTTGCCATCTGATCTCTCCATTTCTTTTCTCCATGTCCAGTTTTGTTGTGTTTTGCAGACAGGATCTCATTCTGTAGGCAAGTCTGGTCTGGAACTCAGAGTGTGGGCCAGGCTGGCCTCAGAGTTGTCGCAGTTCTCTTTCCTCAGCCTTCCAAGCCTAGGTGTTCATAGGCATGAGTCACAAACTCTGAATGCCTATATTTTCTGTCTCTCCACCTCTTTCCGTGGATTGTAGCCTCTACTTGAGACTTTGACTTAAGGAGTAGCTGTGCACAGAGGTCTCAGCCCTTCCCACTTCCTGTCTCTCTCAGTGTCCCCCACACTGCTAAGGTGAAGCATGGGAGGGGGACCCTCAGCCTATGCTCAGATCTCACTACACACCAGGCATGGTGGTGAAGTCCTGTAATCCCATCCACAGGAGGCTGCGGCAAGAGGAAGGTTGGGAACTTTGAGGCCAAACTTAGCTATAGAGCAACGCAAAGTGTGACTGGGGCAACACATTCATTCTGTGTGTGTGTGTGTGTGTGTGTACACACTATGTTATGCACAGTGTACACTGCATCTATACACTCCCATGTGAATGTGATCACACCTATGACAGAGCGCGGGTGTGCAGCTCAGGGACCCCCTCGGCTGTCAGGCCTTGCATGCACTGTCTTTGAGACAGGCTCCCCTTCCTGTGCTCTCTACTGCACACTAACTAGCCTGAGAGCGCTGAGCACTCTCCTGTCTCTGCCTCCCGTCTGCTCATGAGCACACTGGGATTACAGATGTCTCTGCTAAGCCTCCTCCTGTCCCAGGGAGGTTCTGGGACTGGATCTCAGGTCCTCACAGTTGCATGGTAAAAAGCTTCCAGGAATCATTTGCACAATCCCTTACGTACTTTGTGAGGAAAATTCTCATCTGTAGCTGCATCCTGGTCACATGGTGAAGAACTAGGAGGAGATGGGCTTTAAGCTGGGTCTCTCTGGCCCCAGTTCTAGCTTGTTAAATCAGATTTGTGTGTGTGAGAATCCCAGCAGAGTCCAGATTACTTTTGTGGTTGACTTGGCATTGTCAACAGCAGCCTTAGTTCTTCCTCAGCCTGCAGCATGGAATGCTGGTTTTTTGTTTTTTTAATTTTATTTATTTTTGTATGTGTATGAATGTACTGTCTGCATGTAGGTTTGTGCACCCGTGTCATGCAATGCTGCAGAGGTCAGAAGAGGGTGTCGGATTCCCCTGGAACTGGAGTTAAAGACTGTTCTCAGCTGCCATGTGGGTGCTGGGGATTGAACCCGGGTCCTCTGCAAGAGCAGTCGGCACTCTCAACCGCTAGGCCATCTCTCCAGCTCAGAATACTGTTATTTTGGAGAAATGTCCATGCATTATCATTCCACATCTGCTAGACAGTCACGCCTCCTTCCTCTGGTTTCTGAGTCTGAGGCAGTGATGTCGTTCTTGCATGACTTCTCTGAGTTCTGCAACGGACTTCTCATTTCCCACCACCCTGGATATTGTGGGATGCTTCCCTCTCAGGATATTCCTTTCCCAGTGCCCAGAGAAAACATGACCTTATGCCTCACACACCATGCTGCAGCAAGGTCTCCACAGTCTTCCTGATCCCCTTCTCTGTCCAAGAAGTCACATATCCTCAAACCAAGTCTGTCTCTCCCCAACTTGAGGTTCCTGTACCGTGGTATCAAGTGGATAAAGGAAGGGGTACCTTCCTGTCCCTTCCCGCTGACCTGTGGTTAAACCACAAGGTGTAGCTGGGCACTGATTCAGGCACATCCTCCCTGCTATTCAGAAGAGATATCACCTGGCTTATATCTTTTATTTTTCTTGTCCTATTTAGGTTTGCCTGGCTCAGCCCAAGGGAGATTATAATCTCACTCTTACCGGGATGTCCATGTGAGAAATGAGATCCATTTTCCTTAGTCACAAATTCAAGAGACTTCAAATACCAAAATGGAGGCAGATTAATTTTGATTCTGCAGGAGCAGGCATCAGCCTTAACAGAAATTAAAAATTGCTAGTGAGCCTGGAGGTGGGAATCAGTAGGCTTTATGTTGTGATCATGAAGATCTCTGTGTTCTCTTCCCACAGACTGGGTGCTATGGAGTGTAACTTTCTTTCCCACTGCATTCTCATAGCCTCCAATCCCTAATTTCCCATCCTCCAGGGGCTTTTCTTGAATCTTGGGTTTAGTCACATAGCAGACTGTTATTTTCAACCCTAAGATTAACCAAGGGGTTCTTTGGCCAGCAGGGAGGGCCAGCTGCTAGCCTGGGAAGACAAGGACCTAAGGGCCCTGCTTATCCACGATTCTTTGATGGGGTCTAAATGTATCTCGTATTGAAAAGGGCCATAATGGTTTACTTACAGTCCATGTTCCAAGTTTTTCATCTTAATCTCCTTTTATTATTTCAAGATAAAGATATAAAACTACATTATGCTCTTGTGCGGTGTAAATATTACCATTTTCGTTTCTTTTCCATTCATGTGAAACACTAAAATCATGCATTGCAGTTTAAAGATGGTTTATTTATTTATTTTGTTTTCTGTGTAAAAGTGTTTTGCCTGCAGGTTAATTGCACCTGTGTCATACAATAGTGCCACGTGCTGTCCCTCAGCGTCTCAGACCTGCTCCGGTCCACTAGGCGGCACTGTCGTTCCACAGTCCAGGGAAGCTATCAGAGCAGGAGGCGTGCTTTCTCAGTCTGATCCGCCATCTTTGCTCCCTCTCTGTTCTGGGACTCATCAGATTGTCTGGTTTGTCTTCTGGTCCCTGCTTGAAGAAGCGCGGTTAGGACAGGATGCCTGGGAATGAGGATTTGGTGAGTGGCGTCCTGTGGGGAGGAGGCTGTGTTCGCTGCCCACCTTCCCGCTCTTCTCTGGCCATGCTCGGTTGCACCAGCTCAGGGTCCCCGTGTCCTGTCCCCGCCCTGCAGTGCTCGTACTCGTACTTCCGGCTGCACCGCTGTCTTCTGCAGTCCTGGGCTCTAGGACTCAGGAGGGCTCAGAGGGTTTGTGGAGCGGCAGTGGCTTGCAGCTGGGGGTTCTCGGCCCTGGTCTGCGGTTCCAGGGTGTGGGGCGGCTGGAGCCTGGCTTGGGAAGGTGGTTGGTCCTGGTGCCCTGCCGCCCAGTGCAGCCTGGGATCAGCCTCTCCCAAGCCACGGTCTGCACTGGGCCTTTCCAGCACCCGCCCAGGCCAATAGCCCTTCCTTCCCTTGTGGGAGCTCCTCTGGGGTTGCTTCCTGGCCGGCTGTCTCTGAATCTGTGTGACTTTGTATCTGTGTCTGTGATCTCTCAGCCTTAGAGTCTCAGTGATCTGCCTGTGAGTCTGCCTCCCTCACTGTCTGAATCTCGTTATCTGAGCACCGGCTCTGTCCTTTGTCTCTTCTGTCACTAGCCCATTGTTTTTCAAGATCTCTCACCACTTCATTCCCGGAATATGTCTCTGACGCCCTGGAGTCTCTAGGAAGTGAGTTGGGATCCTGATTTCCAGTTCCTGCTTAGTGACCCTGATTAGGGACTGCTCTCTGCAGTTTCTTTCTTTTTGCTTCTGTGTCTCTGCTTGCTCTTCTTGTGTGTGGTGCTGTGCTTGTGCCTGGCCATGAAACCCAGGGCTTCATGCATTCCAGCCAAGCTCCCTGCACCTGTGATGCGTCCCCACTTAACAGTTCATTCGTTTATTTATTTTTGTCTTTGAAACACCGTCTGACTCTGTAGGCCAGGTTGATCTTGAACTTGCAGTCTATCTGTTTGGCCTTCCACGTGACTGGGATTAGAGCCCTGTGCCCTCAGGGATGACTCCGTGTCTTCCCTGTGGAAGTGAAGAAGCAGAGAAGCTTCTACCAGGTGCCCAGGAACTACCTGCACTTCTGTCTCCTGTTAGTAGGGGCTGGTGGGAAGCGGACAGAAGGCTAACTATATCTCTTCTTAGAGGATCTCTGCACCCAGAGGGCCCCCAAGGAGCTCCCCTGACGGTGCCTGAGGAATCTCAACATTCAAGGAGTGAAAGCGATTCAGAAACAGGAGCAGAGATCCTGAGAGACAGACAGGGCAGCAAAGTGACAGATGGACCCGCAGGACACAGGCAGGCCAGAGCCAGGTCTGGAAGTCGGGTTCATTTTCTCTACTCCCCCATTTCCTCTCCAACCCCCTTGAAGGTCTGGTTGGGGAGGAACAGCCCCAGATGGTTTGGGAAACAGGTCAGAAGAAAGGAGCTGGGGTGGTCCTTCTTGGAGCTCCCTGAGGACAAGGTCACTGGTGGGGTTGAGTACTGGTCACTGAGTGACAGACAAAGGGGAGAAGGCTTTGAAAAATGGCTTGAGAGGGGGGAAGAGTGGGGTTGCAGGGGGGAGCAGGAGCATCAGAAGTGTACCTTAATTCTCCCTGGGGGCATGGAGGGTCCTGGGGTTCTCTGGGTGTCTCTGTGTTTGCCATCTGATCTCTCTGTTCCTTTTCTCCATGTCCAGTTTTGTTGTGTTTTGCAGACAGGATCTCATTCTGTAGTCAAGTCTGGTCTGGAACTCAGAGTGTGGGCCAGGCTGGCCTCAGACTTGTGGCAGTTCTCTTTCCTCAGCCTTCCAAGCCTAGGTGTTTACAGGCATGAGTCACAAACTCTGAATGCCTATATGTTTTTTTTCTCTCCTCTTTCTGTGGTTTGTAGCCTCTATTTCAGACCTTGATATAAGGAGTAGCTGTGCACAGAGGTCTCAACCCTTCCGACTTCCTGTCTCTCTCAGTGTCCCCCACACTGCTAAGGTGAAGCATAGGAGGGGGACCCTCAGCCTATGCTCAGATCTCACTACACACCAGGCATGGTGGTGAAGTCCTGTAATCCCATCCACAGGAGGCTGCGGCAAGAAGAAGATTGGAAACTTTGAGACCAAACTTGGCTACAGAGGAACTCAAAGTGTGACTGGGGCAACACAGTGAATCTGTGTGTGTGTGTGTGTGTGTGTGTGTGTGTGTGTGTGTTTTGTGTACGTTGTGTCATGTACAGTGTACCCTTGCATCTACACACTCCCATGTGAATGTGATCACACCTGTGACACAGCACAGGTGTGCAGCTCAGGGACCCCCTCAGCTGTCAGGCCTTGCATGCACTGTCTTTGAGACAGGCTCCCTTTCCTGTGCTCTCACTGCCTACTGCACACTAACTAGCCTGAGAGCGTTGAGCACTCTCCCGTCTCTGCCTCCTGTCTGCTCATGAGCACACTGGGATTACAGATGTCTCTGCTCAGCCTCCTCCTGTCCCAGGGAGGTTCTGGGACTGGATCTCAGGTCCTCACAGTTGCATGGTAAGTGCATTTACCTATTGCCATTTCTTCTGGAGCATGGAATGTTCCTACCCCTGACTGCCAGTGTGGTTGGACTACAGCAAGGCCAGTAATAAGACTTGTGTTGTGAAGTCCAGAGACTGCTTTAGAGTCGACTTGGCCTACCCACTGGATCCCTGAGACACAGATGTCTGTATAGTAGTACAGAACTGTCCCTCTCATACAGATAGGGAAGCTGTGTCCAGAGGAGAGATTTGAGGGTTGACTCCCCTACTAACAGACCCTCTGGGGCAGACACTGTGGTCAGAAACATGGCAGGAAATGCTCAAAGAGGAAGTAACACTGCTATGTGGGAATTTGGTCCTTTTATAGTGGTGAAATTACCGGAGTCTCTGGGGACATTTTTTTGTTTGTTTTTGTTTTTTTGTTTTTTACTCTTTGCTGGACAGGGTCTCCCTATAGCCCCAGCTGTCCTGGAACTTACTCTGTAGACCAGGCTGGCCTTGAACTCACAAAGATCCACCTGGCTCTGCCTCCTGAGTGCTATGATTAAAGGCGTGCACCACCAAGCCCAGCTTCTCAGGGGACATTTTTGTGAGGTCATACTTGACTAGAGTTCAAGAGGGCAGCTCAGTATCTGTAGGGAGGAAATTTTGTAACATGTCTTATTGTTCCTGATATTTCATCAAAGATATCATCCTGATATCGTTCCTGAAGTGAGGCACGTGGCGTCATTTGGAGTCCAGCATTTTTTTTTAATTTTTATTTATTTTTTTTCACAATATAAGAGCACAGTTTTCAGATCACATTGATGTTGCTCAGTTTGCCATACAATTAGGTAATTGGTGCCAGCATCCACAGATGAGGGATACCATTCTTCGTTTGTTTGTCTGGGACTATATTACTTCACTCAGCATGATATCTTCTAGCTCCATCCATTTACCTGCAAAGCTCATGATGTGATCTTTCTTTAGCACTGCATAGAACTCCACTGTGTAGATGTACCACATTTTCTCTATCCATCCGTCAGCTGAGGGGCACTTGGGTTAGTTCCAGCTCTGAGATACCATCTGGAGCCCAGTGAACTAGAATGTGGAAGATGCCCATCAAATACAGAAGGTTAACCAAGAGGTGACTGAAAAAAACAGCAGAATTAAAAACAGAAAAGATACAGTAGGAATAAAGGAACAAAAAGTCATAGTGCTTAAAGTAACACTATTGGGTGATTTGAGGAAGAAACTAAGAATGATCATGATTATGAAGATGAGAGCAAACCCTGTGTGGAGTAGAGGAGCCCAACTATGTTGTATAAAAAGGATAAAGATGGACGTCAGTTCTAGAGATAGTGGTTAGCCACTAGGGCCTAGAAGTGTCTGTGGATTTTATCTGGATCAGACTGAAAGAGGAGGTGGAAATTTCCAAGGCCCTCAGAGGAAATGCTGTGTGGGCTTCTGGGTATCAAACAGTGTCCACTCTGGAGAGAGAGGGCCAGGGTGAGAGGCCTTATCTTGGCTGTAGTTGTAGACAGGAAAAAGATTGAGAGCATCTGTTCTCGACAGCTTCCTGAGTGTGCCTCTGTCCTCTGGGAGGGTTTTAGGAGAGACCCGATATCCTGGGTATAGGTGACGTGGATGAGGAGTGGGGTTTGATGCTGTCATCTTGCCACTTGGTGACAGCCTTGAATGTCTGTCCCAATGATACACAGAGCCAGACAAGGCTCTGCATCTAATGGCAGGACTGTGTGCAGGAAGGATGTACCTCTACAGGATTTCAAAGGAGTTGAGAATGGTTTTAGACATGGGAATAAAGTGGGATCATAACAGTGTCATTAGGACAGCTAGGAAAATAGCTGATCCAGTTCAGTGTGTGCCCACAGGCATCAAGAACTGACTTTGGTCCCCAGAAGCCATGGAAAGGTTCCTGGCATGGAGGCATGCACTTGTTAGACCATAGCTGTGAGGCAGGGACAGCTGGAGGCTTGTTGCTCTCTGTCCAGTGTAGCCTAATTTGCAAGCAGCAGGTTTGTTTAAAAATGGGATTGGGGGCTGGAGAGATGGCCTAGTGGTTAAGAGCTCTGACTGCTCTTGCAGAGGACCCAGGTTCGATCCCCAGCACCCACATGGTGGCTGAGAGCTGTCTTTAACTCCAGTTCCAGGGGTTGCATGACACGGGTGCACAAACCTACATGCAGACAGTACATGAATACACATACAAATAAATAAATAAAATTAAAAAAAATGGGATTGATGGCATTCCAGAGGAATGACGCCTGAGACTGTCCTCTGGCCTCCACCTTGATGCTCACACAAATGCACCTGCATCTCCTCACCCCACCCACATACCGTTTCAGCTGGGAGAACTAGGACCAGACTGTTTTGTCTATAGTGTGAGCTTAGTCAGAGCTCTGTTAAGACTTAGATTAGCCTTTTTTTGTATTTCTGGAACCTTGAAGTAGCCAGGTTGTGTGAAGTTGGTACATAATTTTGAGAACTTTACTCCCCAAGTGGTGTTTGAAATGAAGCTGAAGCTGGGTTATGATCACACCATAGTGATCAGAGAAGCTCAGAGTGAGGAATGATGTGCTCATAAGCACAGTTGTAACCTCAGCCTCTTCCTGTTTCCTGGGGATCCCTCTGTGCAGTGGCAAAGGCATCCACTAGAACTGGTAGACATGGGAGTCCCTGACATGGCGGGTCTGACTGAAGTTGTTTGCCAGTCTTTCCCTGGCATAGGTACCCCTGTTCTGGACAGGCTGTAAAAGAAGGGAAGGTCTGAGGATTGTCTCTGGATTGGGCAAACATAAGGTGGGACAGGCCTTGGAAGTGGATGAAAAGATCTGAAGAATGTGCATGCCTGTGGACAGAGGCTGTATGAGAACTTAGAGGCCATTGGTCCCTAGATGTGTGGCCTGGTGGAGATTGTTGTCTGTGGGAGAATCCAGGCAGCTACGGCTTGATTTCAGGGCTCTGCATCTTGCCTTCTTTGGTGGCTGACCGGTTCTGGCAAACTCAGTAGAAACTACAAGGAATGACCTTGAAAGAAATAGTTTGTATCACATTACATGGACAAAGGATATTAGCTGGGCAAAAAGCACATAAACACTTACATGAAAATTATTATGAGATGAGGCTCTAGGGACTCCTGGAGATGAGCCCTCGAAAAGCATCAGGTGAGGCTCTAAGCATGCAGGGTCTGACTACTAGACAGTGGGGGAATTGTGCTTTCGTGTTTGAGCTTTTTGCCTGTACAGTGCTGATCTGAGGAGAGAGATGAGTGGCTGAGGGAAGGTACGTAGTCAGCAGCAGCCAGTAGACTAACTCAGGAGAGGAGGAGCTGAGGGAAGAGGGAATTTGTTAGGGAACTGAGGGTGGAGGCAATTCTGCTCTGAGTGTCTGAGGGTAGATCATGGCCTTTGGAAGGAGTGAGGCTGGATAGAGGGAAGGGAGAGATGGTGGGACATGGGAAGGGCAGGAGCCACTTCCTTGGAGCCTGTAGCCCAATTAGCAAGACTTCTTGTGAAGGTTGCCAGAGTAGATAAAAGATTCCTTCTAGCTAGCTTTATGTCAAATAAAACATTAATAAATGATGCTTAAGGCCTAAGTGTATATGATCCTCAAGTATTGCTTTCCTCCTTTTTCTGCACACAAGACTCCAACCTCAGCCACAATTGTGACCTAGGGATTTACCTCATGGGCTGTCATCCTGTTCAGTTCCACTCAGCCAACACTCCTACCTCATCCTACTTAATAGCATAATCCTACTTAAGTTCCTCAGTGATGTTTTCTTGAGAATTTTAAATTCTCAAGCCACCGAACTTGTATGTATAACTACTGTTGAAGCAGTTAGAGTGAGTCTTTGACAATCCCAAACCAATACTGAAATTGTTCTGGGCTAGAAGCAAGCACATCGATGCTGGAAAATTGCAAGGAAGGTTTATTATGGTCTACAGGACTGTCCCCTGGTCTAGAATAGGGACAGCAATGTGCCCTTGGGTTTTGGCATTATGTACCCTGTCACTTTTATAAGGGAGATGTTTAACCAGTCTTAGACAAGGCTTCTACAGGGCATAGTATTTGATTAACATATCAAGCATTTTACACAGAGCAGATGTATGGGGTTAGCTAGCTAATCTCACCACACCTTAACACTTCCTCCTTGAGAATAGGCCCTATGCATTCCTAAATTCTCCATCCTAAGAGTTCCCCAAACCAGGTGGGTGTGGTGTCCCATGCCTTTAATCCCTACATCCCTTCAGTCCCAGCACAGCAGAGGTCTATGCCAAGGTCAGACATGGAATAATTTCTGGATTGTGCTGTTTATCTAGCCCACCTTAAGCTTAATCTGGGCCACCTCATTGTGTGTACCCTCTCCTTTTCATTAGCACCTTCTTAAATCGATTAACTATGGAATAAATTACAAATCTTTCTCTTAACATATAAACCTCATTTTATTTTTTAATTTTTATTTATTTATTTTATGTGTGTGAATGTACTGTCTGCATGTAGGTCTGTGCACTCATGTCTTGCAATGCTGCGGAGGTCAGAAGAGGGCGTTAGATTATCCTGGAACTGGAGTTCTCCTGGAATTGGAGTTACGGACAGTTCTCAGCCACCATGTGGGTGCTGGGGATCGAACCTGGGTCCTCTGCAGGAGCAGTCGGTGTTCTTAACCGCTAGGCCATCTCTCCAACCCATAAACCTCATTTTATATATTAAAGTCTAGTATCCTGGCTCTCTTGGATGGATATCTCATTGAAGCTGTTTCTCATCCTCCATCACTTAATATTCTTTCCATCCCCTTTTCTATGATGTTCCCTAAGCATTTGAGCTGCTGATGTAGATGTCTCGTGTAGAGCTAAGCCGTTTCTGATACACTCACTGATCGTCAACACTTTGTGAGTGTATATTAATTTTTGCCCACAGCACACACAAGTTTCTCTGCTGAAGGGTAAGAGCAGTGCTGATTGATGAATATAAACATCATTTACTTTTTTGCTTCAAAGTGTTTCAGTTCTTTTACCTTACCCGTTCTCACAACTCTCTGTAGGTCGCAGAAAGTCAGTTGTTTGATTAATCAGGTTCATTTTTGTTACACTCCTATCTGTCAGGTATCCAGTGGTGTCTTCTGTGAATAGACAGGGTTCTGTGCTGTTTTGTTTGTTTTGTTTTGTTTTGTTCTTCTTCGCTCTCTTCTGCATTAATCCCTGGGATTAAAAAAAAAATGGAAGCAGTTATATCCTTATTTTAAGTTAACCTTTTGTTTTCCTGATATCTGGGGGATAATTTGCATGTTCCCAGATTTCTTTATTCCTAGAACTTTAAGGTTTAGCCTATAATCTTCAAAATTGACTATTTTAGCTCTGAGATACTCAGTGCATGGACCAACGTGGTGGACCTGAGAGATCTAGTGGGTTGACCTTGGGCAGGAGATTTTCTTTGTGCTGCAATTCTTTGGAAAACTCTTAGTCATGATTTCTTGAATCCTTGCAGTACCACAGGTAAGATAATTATAGATTTTTCTTTCTCCTCTGATGGGAAAAAAGAGCACCCTGTGTAAGACACTGGTTGAACAACTATACACAGCAGAGTAAGCTTCCATTTTCTTTTTTTTATTTTGTTTTTATTTATTTCTTTATTTTTAACAAATCTAGACCCATGTTCCCACCCATTCCCCCACCCCGCCAGAGCTCATGCATTCTGCCAAAGATGCTTTTCATCTCTTAGTCTTTCTCAATATTTTCCATGGGGAAGTTGACTGTTTTGAGCAGAAGTTCACTGTTTCAGTCAGGTCTTTGATGCAGTCTTTTCTGTTGTTGTTGTTGTTGTTGTTGTTGTTTCCAAAATGCATTATGCCCAACTGCTTTGTACAAAAGCTCAGGGGGCCCTACACAAGAAATACTTACAACTGGGTAATTGGCACTAGCATCCACAGATGAGGGATACCATTCGTCGTTTGTTTTTCTGGGACTGTGTTACTTCACTCAGCATGATGTCCTCTAGCTCCAGCCATTTTCCTGCAAAGCTCGTGATGTCGTCTTTCTTTACTGCTGCATAGAACTCCATTGTGTAGATGTACCACATTTTCTCTATCCACTCATCAGTTGAGGGGCATTTGGGTTGGTTCCAGCTCCTTGCTATTGTGAAGAGAGCTGAAATAAACATGGCTGTGCATGTATCTCTGCGGTGGGGTGAGTCTTGAGGGTACATGCCTAGGAGTGGTATGGCTGGGTCGGGTGGCAAGTTCATTCCAAGTCTTCCAAGGGTTCTCCACACTGCTTTCCATAGTGGCTGTACGAGTTTACATTCCCACCAGCAGTGGATGAGTGTTCCCCTTTCCCCACAACCTCTCCAGCACTTGGTATCATTTGTTTTCTTGATCCTAGCCAGTCTTATTGGAGTAAGATGATATCTTAAAGTGGTTTTCATTTGCATTTCCTTAATGATTAGTGATGTTGAGCAGTTCTTGAGGTGTTTCTCAGACATCTCTAATTCCTCGCTTGTGAAGTCTCTGTTCAGTTCTTTGCTCCATCTATTGAGCGGGTCATTTGTTTTCTTTTTTCTTTGTTTTTTGAGTAGTTTATATATTCTGGAAATCAATGCTTTGTCAGATGTATCTGCAGTGAAGGTTTCCTCCCACTCTGTGGGATTTCTCTTCACTTCCTTGATTGTTTCTTTTGATGTACAGAAGCTTTTGAGTTTGATGAGGTCCCATTTGTCAATTGTCGACCTTAATTCTTGTGCAGCTGCTGTCTGATTTAGGAAGTCTTTTCCTACGCCTATGTCTTGTAGTCTGCTGCCAACTTTTTCTTCTATCACCTTCAGAGTTTGGGGTTTCACGTTGAGGTCTTTAATCCATCTGGAGTTGACTTTTGTACAGGGTGAGAGGTAGGGGTTTAATTTCATTCTTCTACAAGTGGTGATCCAGTTTTGCCAACACCACTTGCTGAAGATGCTGTCTTTTCTCCATTGTGGTTTCTTGGCCCCCTTGTCAAATATGAGATGGCTGAAATTGTATGTGCTCAGATTTGGATCTTCGGTTTTGTTCCATTGGTCAACAGGTCTGTTTTTGTGCCAGTACCAGGCTGTTTTTATGACTATAGCCCTGTAGTATAGTTTAAAATCTGGTATAGAGATCCCTCCTGTGTAGCTCTTTTCACTCAGGATTGATTTGGCTATTCGGGGTCTTTTGTTTCTCCAAATGAATTTAAGAACTTTTGTTTCCAAGCCTGTGAAGAAACTCTTGGGGATTTTGATTGGGATTGCATTAAATCTATACAAGAGTTTTGGTAAAATGGACATTTTTACAATGTTAATTTTCCCAATCCATGAGCATGGGAGGTTTTTCCATCTTCTGAGGTCTTCTTCAATTTCTTTCTTTAAGGGTTTAAAATTTTTGTTGTAGAGGTCTTTGGTGTCTTTGGTTAGGTTTGTTCCTAGGTATCTTATTGTTTTTGAGGCTATTGTGAGTGGGAAGGTCTCTTTGAATTCTTTCTCCAGTTGCTTGTTCTTGGTGTAAAGAAAGGCCATTGATTTTCTAAGGTTAATTTTGTATCCTGCCACTTTGCTGAAGCTGTTAATCGTTTCTAGGAGTTTTCTGGTGGAGTTTTTTGCATCTCTTAAGTAAACAATCATATCATCAGCAAATAGGGATAGTTTGACTTCCTCTTTTCCAATTAGTACTCCTTTAATATCCTTTTCTTGCCTTATTGCTCTAGCAAGTGTTTCAAGCACTATATTGAAGAGGAGTGGTGATAGGGGGCAGCCTTGCCGAGTTCCTACCTTTAAAGGGAATGTTTCCGTCATTTCCCCATTTAGGATGATATTGGCTGTGGGTTTCCTGTATATGGCTTTGATTACATTGAGGAATGATCCCTCCAATCCAATTCCTTCTAGGACTTTAAGCATGAAGGGATGCTGGATTTTGTCAAAGGCTTTTTCAGCATCAATTGAGATGATGGTGTGGTTTTTGTCTTTGATTCCGTTTATGTGTTTGATGATGTTTATTGATTTTCGTATGTTGAACCATCCCTGCATCTCTGGTATGAATCCAACTTGGTCATGATGGATGATCTTCTTGATGTGGGTCTGTATGCGATTTGCCAGTATTCTGTTTAGAATTTTGGCATCTGTGTTCATGAGGGAGATGGGTCTATAATTCTCCTTTTTAGTTGGATCTTTGCCTGGTTTTGGTAATAGAGTGATGTTGGCTTCATAGAAGGAATTTGGGAGAATTCCCTCTGATTGTATACTTCTAAACAGTTTCAGAAATAATGGTTGTAGGTCTTTTTGAAATGTTTTATAGAATTCTGCTGTGAAACCGTCTGGGCCTGGGCTTTTTTTAGTTGGGAGGCTTCTTACTACATCCTCTATTTCTTCATATGTTATGGGTCTGTTTAAGCTGCTGGTCTCCTCTTGGCCAAGCTTTGGTGATTCCCAAGATTTCAGATATTCATCCATTTCTTCTAGATTTTCAAACTTGGTAGAATATAGGTTCTTGTAATATTCCCATATAATTTTCTTGATCTTTTCCTTGTCCGTTGTGATATTTCCCTTTTCATCACAGATTGTATTGATTTGGAGTTGTTCCTTCTTTCTTTTTGTTAACTGGGCTAGAGGTCTGTCTATCTTGTTTATTCTTTCAAAGAACCAACTTTTGGCTTCATTGATTTTTTGTATTGTTTTCTTTGTTTCTATTTCATTGATTTCTGCTCTGATTTTTGTTATTTCTTCCTGTCTGTTGCGTTTAGGGTTCATCTGTTGTTGCCTCTCAAGTGCTTTTAGCTGTAGTGTTAGATCATTCACTTGTGCTCTTTCTGTTTTTCTAATGTAGGCACCCAGGGCTATAAATTTCCCTCTTAGGACTGCTTTTAAGGTATCCCATAAGTTTTGTTGTGTTGTATTGTCATTGTCATTCAGTTCCAGGAATGTTTTTATTTCTTTCTTTATCTCTTCCTTGACCCATTCATTATTCAAGAGTGTGTTGTTTAGTCTCCATGTGTTCTTGTAGGCAGGAGGGCTTGTCCTGGTGTTGATGTTGAGCTTCATTGCACTGTGGTCTGACAGGATGCATGAAATTATTTCAATCTTTTTGTATTTGTAGAGGTTTCTTCTGTGTCCCAGGATGTGGTCGATTTTGGAGAATGTTCCGTGGGGTGCTGAGTAGAAAGTGTATTCTCTGGTATTAGGATGGAATGTTCGGTAGAGGTCTATGAGGTCCATTTGGTGTATCATATCGTTCAGTTCAGATGTCTCTCTGTTTATTTTTTGTCCTGTTGACCTATCCAAAGGACTCAGTGGGGTATTGAAATCTCCCACTATGAGTGTGCTGGGGTTAGTCTGTGACTTGTGGTCCTGGAGAATTGTCTTTATAAAGTTTGGTGCACCAGAATTTGGGGCATATATATTCATAATTGTGAAATCTTCTTGGTGGATTGTTCCTTTGATGAAAATGTAATGGCCTTCTTTGTCTCTTCTGATTTCTTTTACTTTGAAGTCTATTTTATCCGATATTAAAATAGCAACACCTGCTTTCTTTTTGGTACCATTTGCTTGGAATATTTTTTTCCATCCCTTCACTTTAAGGTGGTGCCTGTCCTTGAAGGTAAGATGTGTTTCTTGCAGACAGCATATCGATGGATTCTGTTTCCTAATCCAGTCTCCCAGTCTATGTCTTTTGATTGGGGAATTTAGTCCATTAATATTTAAGGTTATGACTGATAGGTTTGTGTTGCTTCCTTTTGCCTTATTATCCATCTGCGGTTTTGATTTAGGTTTCTACTTCTGCAGTTATGCTTTTATTGATTTCTCCTTCTAGTTGCCTGGGGTTGGTTGCTCCTTTCTTCTGTTCTTTGGATTGCTTCAAGTATTCTCTGAAGGGTTGGTTTTCCGGACATGTATTCTTTCAAGTTGTTTATGTCATGGAAGATTTTCCTCTCTCCTTCCACTATGATTGACATTTTTGCTGGGTATAGTAACCTGGGCTGGCATCCATTGTCCCTCAACACTGGGAATGCTTTGCTCCAGGTTCTTCTTGCCTTCATCGTTTGCTGTGAGAAGTCCGTTGTTATTCTGATAGGTTTCCCCTTATAGGTCACTTGTTGTTTTTCTCTTGTCGCTTTAAGAATTTTCTCTTTGTTTTGGGTGTCCAGCATTTTAACTATGATGTGGCGTGGAGAATTTCTTTTCTGATCTTGTCTGTTTGGAGTTCTATGTGCTTCTTGTATTGGTATTGGTTTGTCCTTTTTTAGTTTGGGGAAGTTTTCATCTATTATTCTGTTGAAGATCTGATCAATACCTTTCTCTTGGGATTCTTCTCCTTCCTCTATTCCTATGATGCGGAGGTTTGATCTTTTCATAGTGTCCCACAGCTCCTGGTTGTTCCATTTTTGTGTATTTTTAAATTTTTCATAATCTTTCCTTGAGGTTTTTAGTTGTTCTGTGTTGTCCTCCAGGTCTGATATTCTTTGTTCTGCTTCCTCCATTCTGCTTCTGAGGCTTTTTTCATTCCTTTCCTCTTGAATGGATGAGTGTTTGATTTCCTTTTTCATTTCCTCTTCTGATTTCTTTAGTGTTTCTATTTCTTTTTGGAGCTTCTCGATCTCTTTTTGTAGCTCTTTTGTTTGCTGGTTGGTTTCTTTTTCTTTTTCAGCATGGGATCTTTTCAGTGTTTCTACTTCCTTCCGGAGCTTGTCATTCTCTCTCTCTCGGTCCTCATTCTCTTTTCTTAGTTCTTTAATTTGTTCTTTATGATCTTGTAGTTCTTTAAGTATGTTCCCAATTGTGTTTCTGATGTCTGTGTCCTGGGGCATCCCGGGAGGGATCCCACTGCAGGAGTCTTCCATAGGGTTGGTAAAGCTTGGCGTGGGATTATCCTGTCCCTTTTCAGTGTAGTCTCTTCTTCGTGATCCTGGCATATGGGCTTCTCCTTGCCTGTATTCCAATGTGAGTCCTAAACGCCTCTTCACTGTGTTGAAGGCTTGCTGTGCTTGCCTGCTTCAGATGTTTCTTTGTAATCTCAGTTGGCGGGGAGGGGGGGCTGGCCCCGGCACCTTCCGCTGGGCTCAGGAGATCTCAAATCTCAAGAGTCACACAAGCCTGTCTCCCCCTCTTCCTTCCGCTGGGCTCAGGAGATCTCCGCTCCCATTTTCTATCCCAGTGTTCAGGACCTAGGTTGAAGAAAAATGTGTCATTACAGGGCTGTGTGTCATTTGAGGACGTAGCTGTGGACTTCACCTGGGACGAATGGCAGGATCTGGACAGTGAGCAGAGGACCCTCTACAGGGACGTGATGCTGGAGAACTACAGCAGCCTGGTGTTCTTAGGTGAGTATTTCTTATAACTGTGGGACCAATTACATTTGTCTTGGTTCACGAGTAAAGGAATTTTTCCTAACTTGCAACACTAAATCTTTGTTACAGTATTCATGGACATGTGATAATAGCATGCATTTATAAGGAGCACTGTGGTTTTAGAGTACACTTACATGTAGTGATCAGATGAAGGTAACTGGCAAGTCTGTCAGCTCAGTCAGTACTATTTTGTTTTGGGAGCTTTTAAAACCTGGTAGCCATTTTGAAATATTAAGTTACTTGCTGTCAGTCTTAGCTTTCCCATATACTATGGGCCATATGAAATCACTCCTCACTTCTACATACATCCCACTAAATACTACCCATTCTCCATCCCTCTTTCCTCTATTCCTTTTCCACACTCACCACTGTTTTTCTTCTGCTTGTATATTCTACTATAGCCTACAAATAAGATATAAGACTGTGTAGGATTTCCAGTTTTCCAAGGGGCATTTTCACTTACTGTATTAGTTGCTTTTCTGATGCTATAGTAGAATACCCTGAGAAAGCAGGGTGACTTACGGGAGAACAGGGTTTACTTTGGCTCACAGAGGGGCAGTGTCTGTCAGCTGGGGAAGGCATGATATGAGGGGCTGGAGCCTGGCCTAGCAGAAAGCAGAGAGATCACTTTTCATCAAAGGAAGAAGAGAGAAGAGGGAGTCAGATCAGGCTGTACATTGGCCAAGCTCATCAGCAGTGATGGATTTCATCCAGCAGGTCCCGCCTCCTACAGGCTTTACCAATAGTGCCACCAGCCGGGACGAAGCATCCAACTACAAGTGTTTGTTGTGGGCGTTTCTCATTCAAACTACACCACACTTCTATTTTTGACTTTCCTGGGCTGTCGTAGACAAAACGTATATTGACAAGTATACAGGCAATAGATAACCTCAAAGAAAGATTCCTTCAATTCTAGGTTGATAAAGAAAGGAAACTCCTATAGTACTTAGAGAGCAAAGGTGGCTCTCAGACAGCTCTACCACCACACATTCCAACCGTGCAGGGAGCTGTAGCCATAGCTGCAGTCCCTGACTCTGCTGAGCTCCAGCCTCCTCCAGATCAGCCTCATTTGCACACCTTGCTGTTGTGAGCCAGCAGCATGTATATATTTCGGCACAACTCATCTTTGGTTCTGTTGTGTACTTCTTCCTATGCTGAATGTGTTGTATCAGACTTTTTCTTGGCATGCATCCCAGATACACAATCCACTATTGAACAAATAATCAATTACAGTAGTGTGCAATATACTGAATCAATGGAGAAGCTGGGAGCTATATGGGTGAGGAGCGAGGATCACTCAAAAGCATCTGCATTACTGAAATATCCACTCCAAAATGGATGATGACTCAGGAAAGATGCACCCCTGTAGCTCTCTGCATGACTTGCATGCAGGGGCACATTTGGAAAATCCACCTCTCGTCTGGTCAGAATCTCCTCCCCCATCAGTCTGTTGCTTCCATAACACTGGATGAGGTCCTGATGATGTTTAGCTTTCCTGGAGCTGTGTCGTTTACTTGCTGTGCTTTATTGATCTCCCCTTCCTTCCTGGAGGGAATGCTTCAATTCGATGGAAATCACTACAGAATTGGGCTACTGCGTCTGTGGTTTGGTTGCTGTGTGCATGTACAGCTTTGAAGTCCTTATTGTTCTGCTCTGCGGACGGTGACAGCTGAGGATAAGGCTGTTCCTCTAGTTGCTGTTCTTTTCCATGTGGCCTCAGCCTTTCCTCTCCAAGTACTGTGCAGGATAGCTTTAGTGCCAACCTGACACACGTGGGTTGAGGGAGCCTCAGTTGGGTTATTTCCTCCCTTGGACTGGCCTGTGGCCCCGTCCGTAGGCATTGTCTTGGTTGTTGAGTGATGTGGGAGGGCCCAGCCCACTGGTTATTGTCTACAATATCAGAGAGCAGGCTGATCTTGAGCTGGGGGAGCAAGCCAGTGAGCAGCGTTCCTCCAGGGCCTGTGTGAGCTCCTTCTTCAGGTTCCTGCCCTGAGGTCCTCCCTTGGGCTCCCTCAGTGATGAACTGTGACCGGGAGTTGAGAGCCAAATAAACCCTTCCCTCTCCAAGTTTGTTTTGGTCAGAGTGTTTTGTCACAGCAATTGTGAGAAAACTAGAACAAGTATCAAATTATCTTTGGCTTTGGATTTTGGAGTTTCATTGCAAAATGACCCAGAATCTTTTGTTGAGGAAATCCTTTAGGGCTCTGCTGAACATCCTGGATCTGTAGATGTGTGTTTCTCATGTCCTGTAAAATTCATTCACTGAACAGATAATTTGGTGTCTTTGCTTTCTCTTTTCTTTTGGAATTCCCTTCGGAAGCTGTTTTTGTTTTTGTATTTAAACAGGATCCGTGTAAATTATTTTTTAAGTCATATATTTTTTAATTTTTTTATTATTTTATGTGTATGAGTGTACTGTCTGTATGTAAGTAGGTGCACCTGTGTAGTGTCATGCAATGCTGCAAAGGTCAGAAGAGGGTGTCAGATTCCCCTGGAACTGGAGTTAAAGATGGTTCTTAGCTGCCATGTAGGTGCTGGGAATCGAACCCGTGTCCTCTGCAAGAGCAGTTGGTGTTCTTAACCACTGAGCCATCTCTCCAGCCCCAGGATCCATGTAAATTAAAAAGTCCATCCTTAATATTCCTGGTTTCATTTAAAATAATCTGTTCTCTAGCTAGATATGGTGACATATGCCTTTGATTCCGGCACTTAGGAGACAGAGGCAGGTGGATTGTTGTCCCAGCCTGGTCTACATAACAGGTTCCAACCCAGCTGGGGCTACAGGGAAACCTAGTGTCAAAAATACAAAAAATGAAATTAATTAATTAACTAATTGATTAATTAATAAACAAACAAACCTGTTCTGTGCTCAGAATATGTTTTTTTTCCCCTTAAACTATTCATTGAGCTGTGATATGTTTTAGTTATTATTTTTTTCCCATTTTCATTATGTTAATTGAGGTCTTCCACTGGAAATTTTTGACTAGTTCTTGTTTTTTATTGATCATTCATTCTTTCTTATTCAGTTTGTTCTCAATAGCTTGTCTTTATAATTTTACTTTTTTTTTTTTCTTATATCATTACTTTGGGTCTTTGCCATGGAGTTTTATGTTCCTTGAAGGCAGTTTTTCAGTGAGAGAAGAATGTTAAGTGTAAACCCTCTCTAAAAAAGTTCCTAATTCAGTCATCAAACCTTGACTCCTGAATTGGACCAGTTGTCTTTCATCAGTGGACTTGACTTAGCATCCTGTCATAATTTTAATATTATTTCTCACCTACAGGGCATTGTGCGACCAAACCTGAGTTGATCTTCAAGCTGGAGCATGGATTTGGGCCGTGGAGTGGAGCAGAAGCCTCTGTCCAGAGCCCCCCAGGTCAGTGAATCCATCCTGAGCAAGGGAGGTCAGAGAGAAGGCAGCTCAGCAGACACTGTTCACGTTGAGCTCTTCCCTGGAGCTTTATTCAGATCCCGTCCAGATGACAGCTGATGTGCTGGGTCAGACACATGATTTTTATAGTTCCAAGAGACCTTTAGCCAGGTCACCTATCTTGAGTTTTTGTGCTGAATGATATTTTCTAAGTTTTGCCAAAAATTCAATCTTTGTGGGACTGTTGTCTCTTCATTGTGAAGCTAATAGTATTCACACAAATACATCTTCCCATAATGCACTTACATTCTGCAAAAGAAAAATGAGCTTAGGTGTCATAATCATGGTGAGATAAGGGACACAAGAATGTTTAGTAGTTGAGCTAGAGAGATGGCTCAGCAGTTAAGAGCACTGGTTGTTCTTGCAGGAAACCGGGGTTTGGCCTCCAGCACCCAAATAGTGGCTAACAACTCCGTAACTCTAGTTCTACAGAATCCACACCGTCTTCTGGCCTCCACGGGCATTGCACAACGTAGGTGCACTTACATGTAGGCAAAATATAAAAAAGTGATTACTAGTAGGAGAGGGAGAAAATATATGCAGTTTTATTTTAGGAAAAACTTAAAGTTAAGTCACTATTAGAGAAGCCTTCATTTAGTTTAACTTGGAGATGACTTTTCCAGATTTGGCATATAGAACATGGGTGGATCATTCAAGAATGATATAGTGACCATGTTTGTAATGTAGATACAGATTTAAAATCTGGTACACAGTGTTTAATACTGTTCTTGTTGCATCCACCTGAGCAAGAAATGAAAAAAATATTTTTCTTAATTTCTAGAGTAAGATTATAGATTAGTTTTTTTCCACGTTACTATGTAGATGGGAAAATTAAGGATAATAAATGGCATAGGATAGTCCAAGGGGAGAGAAGATTGCTGGAGATTGAGAAAGAGGTGGATGATGTACAGCACAGCCAAGGCAACTTATAGATGGCGGGGTTTATGGGGCTTCTGGTTGCAGAGGGATGAGAGTCCGTCATGGAGGGAGGCATGGCAGTGAGATGTGGGTAGAACTGAGAGCTGAGAGCGCCTATCTTCACCACAGAGAGCCAACAGAGAGCCTGACTGGAAACAGGCAAGGCTAAGAACTCTCAAACTTGCCTCCAGTGATGTGCTTCTTCCAGCAAGGCTGTACCTCTTAACCTCCTCCAAAGAGCACCACACACTGGGGACAAATGTTCAAATACTTGGAGCCTATGGGGGACACTCATTCAAACCCCCATGAGATATCAGGACAACTTCAATACAAAAAACCCAAAAGAAATGTTTCAGGGCAGAGAAAAGTAGGAAACAGTCTAGATTTCAAACCTCATGACCCAGGTGGGAGAAGAGGCCACAGCCACTATGTTCCTATAAACACATAGAATCCCACATATCTTGCTATGAAGAGACTGTCATTCTTTGCTGCAAAAAAAGCCTGTCTTTCTTTTGGAGGGGTGGAAAGGGACAGGGCGTCAGTTACTCAGGCTGGCCTTAAACTCACTGAGTAATCCAGGAAAGCCTGCCTCACTCTTCTACTTTGTTGGATTTCAGGCAGCACCGCTCCAGATTTTATGTGACACTGGGGATCAAACCCAGGGCTTTGTACATGTTCAGCAGTCACTCTGGAAACAGAGGCATATCCCAAACCTAACTTACGGTTCTTTCCTGTGTTCATTCATGTAGAGTGACTTTGTCTAGTGTAGTGGCTTTGAAAAACAAATTGCATTTATCCACATGTGCAGTAAGCTTTGCACATATCCTCTATTCCTGTGACATGAAAACAGGGAATAGGAAAAAACCCAGGATGCTGTAGTCAGAGTGATAGTTTTTCTTTGTGGGAAATGGCTACTATAGAGCCATAGAAAATGACAGAATCACCGAGAGAACTAAGAGTAGGAAGCTTGAGATAGGAAGGGTTTGGTTCTTGTACTTTATTTGATGAGGAATGAGCCCTCGTGCTGTGGATCAGTGCAGGGGATGGGAAGACTGAGTACTGATCGAGCAGATTTCTTGGCCTTCAGACCTTCCTTCCTTCTCTGTAGGGTTAAGTACACAATAGGCTGATAGCTTTGAGTTCCCATCCACCAGGTTCCTGGATTTTTATAGCCTGATGGGAACTGAAACTTGGTCCTATGCTAATATTAAACACCAAGCTATTTCTCCAGCTCCTCTTCTTTATTTATATGTAGGGCTAATAATCAGATCCAGCTTGTTGCCTCTACTACCCATGCATATATCCATGAGCTACATCTTCAACCCTGTGCTAGTTAGCTTTCTATTGCTGTGATACAACTTTCTGACCAAAACCAACTTTTGCAGGCAAGGTTTTATTTCAGCTTCCAATACAGTCCGTGTTTGACGGAAACCAGGGCAGGAGCTGAAGCAGAACTTCGGAGACAGAAACTGAAGCACAGACCACCAAAGAATGCTTACTGGCTTGCTCCCCTGGCCTGTGCTCAGCCTGCTTTCTTAAATAGTTTAGGACCACCTGCCCATGGGTGGCATCACCCACAGTGGCTGGTCCCTCTTACAACACTCAGAAATCAAGAAAATGCCTTCCTGACATGCTGTAGGGCAGTCTGATAGAGGAAATTCTCCTTTGGAGTTTTCCTCTACCCTGGTATGCGAAGTTGACAACTCAAGCTCCCTAATAGAAACCTCTTCAACTGTTTTTTTTGTTTGTTTGTTTGTTTGTTTGTTTTGTTTGTTTGTTTGAGACAGGTATCATATAACCGTAGATAGACGCAGACTCTTGCTTATCTGAGGAGGACTTTGAGTTTCTCATGCTCCTCTACATCGCCAGTGCTGGGATGATCAACTTATACCATTATGCCTGGTTTTATGCAGTGCTTTGAATTTAAATCAGAGGGGTCTGAGTGACAGGCGGGCATTTTATCGACTGAGCTTCATCTTTAGTCCCAAAGAGCTTTTCTGTATGTTAATAATAGCCATGGTTAGAAAACAATCAGGAAATCAAATTTTTTTCGGGGGGGGGGGTCTTTTTGAGACAGGGTCTCTCTGTAGCTCTGGCTGTCCTGGATCTTGCTCTGTAGACCAGGCTGGCCTTGAACTCACAAAGATCCACCTGTGTCTGCCTCCCAAGTGCTAGGATTAAAGGTGTGTGCCGCCACACCCATCAGGAAAGCAATAATTTTAAAATAGCCTTTGAAAAAAGAAAACAATCTAAGCCACTTAGGAATATTCATAATTAGGTGAAAGGGTTCTCCAGTTACAACTATATAACACTAATAAACAAAATTGAGGAAGATACTAGAATAGTAAAAGACTGCCCATGTTCATGAATCAATACAATTAATGTAGCCTAATATCTTTTTATTAAAAGCTCTCTGTGCATTCTATGCAATCCCCCCCCCCCCCAAAGTTCCAACAGACTATTGAGAAACAGGAAATCAATTTTTTTCTCTCTCTCTCTGATCCATCCTGGAAGCTGGTCTTTTACTCTCCCAGCCACCCTGGAGCCCAGTCCTTTGTTCTCTGATCCATCCTGGAGATGGGTCCTGTACTCTCTGATCCGTCTTTTTTTTTTTAATTCTTGTATGTGTATGAATGTACTGTCTGCATGTAGGTTGGTGTACCTGTGTCGTGCAATGCCGTGGAGGTCAGAAGAGGGTGTTGGATTCCATGGAGACTGGAGTTGAAGACAGTTCCCAGCCGCCACATGGGTGCTGGGGATTGAATCTAGGTCCTCTGCAAGAGCAGTTGCGGCACTCTTAACCGCTAGGCCATCTCTCCAGCCCTGAAAACACATTTTTAAAAGTTGAGCAGGGCAGCCGGGTGTGGTGGTGCATGCCTTTAATCCTAGCACTTGGGAGGCAGAGGCAGGCGGATCTTTGTGAGTTCAAGGCCAGCCTGGTCTACAGAGCGAATTCCAGGACAGGTGGGGCTACAGGGAGACCCTGTCTCAAAAAGCCCCCCCGCCCACCAAAAAAAAGAGTTGAGCAGGGCATGGTGGCACACACCTTTAATCCTTGCACTTAGGAGGCAGAGGCAGGTGGATCTTTGTGAGTTCAAAGCTAGCAGAGCGAGTTCCAGGCCAGCTGGGGCTACATGGAGACCCTGTCTCGAAAAGACCAAAAATAAAATAAAATAAAAAATAAAAAAGTCATTCAGAGAAGACAACACCAGCTACCTCAGGACCCTGTGTAAGGGCTAATTCTGCACACCTGCTACAGAACATTATTAGCAAAAGTATTGTGATATTGGCAGAAAACATCAGCACAGACCCATGGAGCTTTCTACTTTACTTTCTGTTGCACTGATAAAACACTTACCAAAAACCAACTTCAGAAGGAACAAGTGTATTTCATTTTACAACTTCCAATTGATCAGTATGAGAAGGAATAGAACTAAAGGCAAGAAGCTAGAGGCAGAAACTAAAGCAGAGTCCACAGAGGAAACTTGCTTACACACTTGCTACTGTTGCCTTGCTCAGCCACAGTGCTTAAATACCCAGAACCTCCTGCCCAGGCCCGACAATGTCCACCAGCCTGTGGGCCCTTCAACATCAGTTAACAGTCTGGACAATGCCTCACAGACAAGGCCACATGAAAATCTTATGGAGGAAATTCCTCAATGGAGGGTCCTCCTCCCCAAGTGTCTCCAGTTTGTGTCAAGTTGACAAAAAATAACTAGCACTGAGTGGTGTACATGAGGACACAAAAATATATTCACACAGGATGTCTTGGCACCCACCTTTAATTCCAGCACTCAAGAGGCAGAGGCAGGCGGATATCTGTGAGTTCAAGGCCAGCCTGGTCTACATAGAGAGCTCCATGCCAGCTGGAACTAGAGGGAGTCCCTGTCTCAAAAAGTCAAAAATACAAAAGAAAAAAATAATGTATATTCACACAAATGCTGCCATATCTTTTTTTTTTTTTTGAGTGAGATTTATTTTTTTAATTTTTAAATATTTCTATTGAAGTTTCGTGCCTTTCACACATCACTTCTCGGTTCATTTTAGACTCATCCCCTTCCCGTGCTCCCCTCTCCACCCGAGTTCATGCACTCTGCCATTCAAGTCTTCAATCTTTTTCCGAGTCTTTTAAAACTTTTTCAAAGCAGAGGATTATTTTGGGAGAAAATTTACTGTTTCAGTCAGTTCCTTTTCTCAGTTCTTTTGTTGTTGTTTCCTCCAATTTGTATTGCATAATAGGTATGGCTAAAATTATGTCATCTGTGTCAGTTGTAATTTCTTCCTATCTGTTGTGTTTAGGGTTCATTTGTTGTCTCTCAAGTGTTTTTAGCTGCAGTGAGATGGTTTATTTGTGCTCTCTCTGTTTCTTTAATGTAGGCACACAGACCTATAAATTTCCCTCTTAGGACTGCTTTTAAAGTATCCCATAGGTTTTGTTGTATTGTTTTGTCATTGTCATTTAGTTCCAAGAATGCTTTTATTTCTTTATTTCTTCCTTGACCCTTTCATTATTTAGGAGTGAGTTGTTTAGTCTCCCAGTGTTGATATTGAGCTTTATTGCACTGTGGTCTGATAGAATGCATGGAATTATTTAAATCTTTTTGTATTCGTTGAGAGATTTTTCTGAGTCCCTGTATGTGCTCAGTTTTGGAGAATGTTCTATAAGGTGCTGAGTAGAATGTATATTCTCTGATGTTTAGGTGGAATATCCAGTAGATGTCTGTGAGGTCCATTTGGTGAATTGTATTGTTCAGTTAAGACGTCTCTCTGTATATTCTTTGTCAAGTTGACTTGTCCAAAGGGGTAAGTGGGGTATTGAAGTCCCCTATAATTAGTGTGCTGGGAGTAATCTGTGCCTTGAGATGCTGCAGAATTGTGCTTATAAAGTACGGTGTCCTACATTTCCTGGTTGTTCCACTCTTGTGTTTTGTTTTGTTTTTGTTTTTGTTTTTAAATTTTTGAGCATTCTAGTTGTTCCATGTTATCCTCCAGGTCTGATAATATCTTTCTGCTTCATCCATTCTGCTTCTGAGGCTTTCTCCCATCCTTCCCTGTTGACTGGATGCGTGTTCAATTTCCTTTTTTCATTTCATCCTGTGATTTGTTTAGGATTTCCACTTCTTGTTGGAGTTTGTCATTCTCTTCTTGTACTTCCTTGCTTTCTGGTTGGTTTCTTTTTTCAATTCAGTGTGGGGTCTTCTCAGTGTTTCCACTTCCTTCTAGTGTTTTTCATTCCATCCCTCTAGTTCCTTCCTGAGTTTTTCATTCTTTCCCTTTAGTGGTTTTTTTTTTTTTTACATTTTTATTGAAGTTATGTGCCTTTCAGTCCAACATAGGCTTATCTCCCCTTCACTGTCCCCCACCCCACCCCACCCAAGTTCATGCACCTTCCCAACCCTGCCTTGGATCTTTTTCTGATTCTTTTCAAAGTTTTTCAAAGCATAGGATTTTTGTCCTTTACTGTTTCAGTGGGTTCCCTGTCCCAGTTCCTCTGCTGTTGTTGTTCCCTCCAATCTGTATTGCTTCAACATATGCATATAAACATCACACCTATACTAAAATTATATCATCTGGGGGCTGGAGAGATAGCCTAGCGGTTAAGAGCACCGATGCTCTTGCAGAGGACCCGGGTTCAATCCCCAGCACCCACATGGCGACTAAGAACCATCTATAACTCCAATTCCAGGAGAACTGCAGTTCCAGGGGAATCCGAGACCGTCTTCTGACCTCTGCGGCATTGCACGACACGGGTGCACAGATCTGCATGCAGACCATACACATACAAAAAAAAATAAATAATAAAAAAATAAAAAATTATATCATCTGTACACAAACTCATTTTCATATCATATTTCAGGATTCGCATTTTTCCATTTTAAATTTATATCACTCTAGAATATGCTGCCGGGCATGGTGGAGTACGCCTTTAATCCTAGCACTTGGGAGGCAGAGGCAGGCGGAGCTTTGTGAGTTCAAGGCCAGCCTGGTTTACAGAGCGAGTTCCAGGCCCGCTGGGGCTACATGGAAACCCTGTCTCAAAAAGACCCCCCCCCCCAATAATGTATACATGGAATATGCCTACATATACCAAGATTACTAAGTCTAAAAATACATGATAGGTTAATGCTAGAACCTGATAAGGAATTTACATCTCAGTAGTCCCAATCCAGTGCTGAAGGCCCAAATGGGTTCCAGGAGATCTGCCAGTCTCAGTACACGCTAGGATCTGAAAGGTTGATCACAGCAGCAAGACAAACTCACCAGATGAGAGAGGCAAGCCGCAGGAGAAAAAGGGAACCAGCTCCTTCTGCCATGGCCTTAAATACTGCCTGTGGCAGAAGGTAACGCCCACATTTGGGGTGGGCCATCCGGGTTGAGGCGGTCCAATCAGAAGACCCTTTTTCTCTTATTTGTTCCTTAGTCCAGTCAAGTTGACACCCAGGATTAACCATCACAAGAAACATGTTGGAATTAAAACTAACATGTGTTATCTCATATATGATTATAGATTTAAAGTCAATGTAGGGCTAGAGAGATGGATCAGCTGTTGACAGAGCACCAACTGCTCTTGCAAGGACCTGGATTTCCAGGACCCACATGGTGGCTAGGAACCGTCTTTAACTCCAGTTCCAGGGGGATCCAACACCGTCTTCTGAACTCCGCACCATTGCACGACACAGGTGCATCTACTTGCATGCAGACAGTAGTATACTCATACACATAAAATAATAAATAAAAAAAGTTTTTTAAAAGTCAATGTAAAAAATGTAAAATTGGGAGAGTTCACTTACAGTAGTGATTCATCTGGACACAGATGACAGAACAAATACATGTTTTTCAACTAATATGTAGTAAATAACCTTTAACATTAGCTCTGCAGAGGCAAATGCAGTTGCATATATAACTTTTTCTTCCTATTTTTTAATATAAACATTTATTAGGAAGCATATAGGTCCAAGAGATGAATGATATTTGGGGGAAGTTCCTAAACTTTGGGAAGATGATGATTTGCTTAAAAAACTCATTGAAAGCAGGTGTTGTAGCACATTGCTTTAATCCCAGTTCTCTTGGGACAGATTCCGGCAGATCTTTGTGAGATTGAGGCCAGCCTGGTTTACATAGTGAGTTCTAGGCCAATTGGGGCTTCAGAGTGACCCTGTCTCAAAACAAAACAACAATAAAGGAAAACAAAAAAACAAAACCAAGTACTGTTTCATGTTGAGGTAAACAGATTGAAACACATATGTATGGAGATCTGTTCTATATCCAGTATTCCTGTTTAAATGACAGAATATTGACAATGCTGGCATGCTAAATATAAGTAATTCGCAAATTGTGCCTATTACACATGTGAAAGGGGTATATTTTTTGTATACTTATTGTAATAGATAAATGGAATGAAGAGGAATGCAATAAAAAATGTGGAACACTATAGCTGAGATATAGGTCAGTACTTTATCATCACATCTTTGAACTAAAGCAAGCTAATGAGACATGTCTTAGCTCTGCAGTATCTACTACTGACATTTTCTATATTTATTACAATGTACACAGTAAGGATTAGCGGGCACACTTATTTTTGTATTGCATGAAAAGATTTAATAATTCAAGGATGAGTCCTAGAAAATGCTTTTTATATACTTTTAGATCTTCTTGAAGTGACTTCCATGATGGAAACCATCCACAATAATGACAACAGACATTTGGGGCAGATTGGAATCACCAATAGCAAGAAATCAAATGAAGAGATTGTTGAAGTAAGTAAAAGACTTAATGTGAGCTCCTAACATATTTCAGATCTGAAAAACCGAGAGGGTAAACTTTGGGAATATTTCCTCAAGAACTTAACTGAGGACTAGGGAGATTGGTTAGTTAGCAAAGTGCTTGATATAGAGGCATCAAGGTCTGAATTTGTATTCTCAGCTCCCATGTGTAACATTTGCTGCTTTAACATGCCCCTATACACAGGAACTTGGAAGATAGAGAGATCAGGATCCCCATGAACTGTCTATCCTAATTAGTTAAGTTTCTGGGTTCAGTGACATGTGGCTAGTGATTTAGGGAAGCATTCTTAACCAATACCAGAAAGAACATATTAGGAAAACTGTACCTGTAAGAAATATGACCAATTATTCTTTCTCCAGGCAGACCTAAAAATGCAACAGAAAATCCAGCAGAAAAAGTCCTCTGAAGGTAAAGGATGTATGAAGATTCATTACCAAACATCTCCTCAAAGCAGGAATCAGATGTCTCATTCAAGTAAGAAAGATTTCAATTATAAATCAGCTTTCCCTCAATGTCAGAGAGTGGTAATACCTTATAAGCATAAAGAATTTAAGAATACTTTGTCCTTTCAATCACAACTCATTGCACATCATGTGTCTCATACAGGGGAGAAGCCATATGAATGTACAAAATGTGAGAAAATTTTCTACTACAAGTCAAAATTCACCCAGCATCAGACTACATGTGCAGATGAGAAGCCCCACGAATGTACAGAATGTGGGAAATCATTTTACAGTGAATCTAATCTTGATGAACGTGAGAGCACACAAACAGGTGAGAAGTCATATCAGTGTTCAGAATGCAGAGCAGCTCTCTCATTCAAGTCAAATGTCTTCCAGCATCAGATAACTGGTAAAGCTGAGATCCCTGTTGAAGATAAACAGTGCAACATAGTCTTTGATAAGCCTGAGATCACTGTGCATCAGAGAACCCATAGAGGAGAGAAGCAGTATCAATGTACAGAATGTGGGAGAGCATTCAACCGCAAGTCAGCCCTTACTTTGCATCAGAGAACTCACACAGGGGAGAAGACCTATCAATGTTCAGAATGTGGGAAAGCTTTCAACTGCAAGTCTAAACTTACCCTACATCAGAGAGCTCATACAGGAAAGAAGCCCTATCAAGGTACAGAATGTGGGAAAGCCCATGGAAACTCTGACCGGAAAGTACCTCAAACAACTCGTGGAGGTGAGAAGCCCTATGAATACAAGCAGTGTGCAAAAGCCTTCCACCAAATGAGTACTCTCAAGGTAAATGAAAAAACTCATAAAGATGAGAGGCCCTATAAATGTAAGCAGTGTGGAAGAGCCTTCTACCACATGTCTGCCCTCAGGGTGCATCAAAGAATTCATACAGGTGAGAAGCCCTATGAATGTAAGCATTGTCAAAAAGCCTTCTGCCAGTTGCCTACTCTCAAGGCACACGAAAGAACTCATACAGGTGAGAAACCCTATGAATGTAAGCACTGTGGAAAAGCCTTTTCTGCAGTTTCGAATCTTAAGGCACACGAAAGAACTCATACAGGTGAGAAGCCCTATCAATGTAAGCAGTGTGGAAAAGCCTTCTGCCAAATGTCTGGTCTCAGGGTACATCAAAGAATTCACACAGGTGAGAAACCCTATGAATGTAAGCAATGTGGAAAAGCCTTCTACGGAATGACTGCTATCAAGGTACATGAAAGAACTCATACAGGAGAGAAACCCTATAATTGTAAGCAGTGTGGAAAAGACTTCTGCCAAGTGTCTGCTCTCAGGGTGCATCAAAGAATCCATACAGGTGAGAAGCCCTATGAATGTAAGCAATGTGGAAAAGCCTTCCACCTAATGACTGTTCTCAAGAGCCATCAAAGTACTCATACAGGTCAGAAGCCCTATGAATGTAAGCAGTGTGGAAAAGGATTTTGCCAAGTATCTGCTCTCAAGGTACATGAAAGAACTCATACAGGTGTGAAGCCCTATGAATGCAAACAGTGTGGAAAAGCTTTCTCTCAAATGTCTCATCTTAAAGTACACGAAAGAACTCATTCAGGTGAGAAGCCCTATGAATGTAAGCAGTGTGGAAAAGGCTTCTGCCAAGTGTCTGCTCTCAAGGTACACGAAAGAACTCATACAGGTGAGAAGCCCTATGAATGTAAACAGTGTGGGAAAGCCTTCTACCAAATGTCTGCTGTCAGGGTGCATCAGAGAATTCATACAGGTGAGAAGCCATATGAATGTAAGCAGTGTGGAAAAGCATTCCACCGAATGACCGCTCTCAAGGTACACGAAAGAATTCATACAGGTGAGAAGCCCTATGAATGTAAGCAGTGTGGAAAATCTTTTTGCCAACTGATTGTTCTCAAGGTACATGAAAGAACTCATACAGGTGAGAAGCCCTATGAATGTAAGCAGTGTGGAAAAGCCTTCTGCCATGTATCTACTCTCAAGGTACATGAAAGAATTCACACAGGTGAGAAGCCCTATGAATGTAAACGGTGTGGAAAAGCCTACTACCGTAAGTCTCAGCTCACCCAGCATGAGAGAAATCATATAAGAGAGAAGCTCTAAGAATGATCAGAATGTAGGAAAGCTTTCCACTTCAAGTCTCATCTCTGCACACCAGGAACACATACAAGAGAAAAGCCCTATAAGTGTACAGAATGTAATAAATTTTTTTCCTGCAGATCAAATCTTATTCAACATCAGAAATTCATTTGGGTTAGAAGTCCTATGAATGTATATCATGTAGGAAAACTTTCCACTTCATTTCATATCTCATTATTAATCAGAAAACTCAGAGTTGAGGGGCCTTATCAATATATAGAATGATTTTTTCCATCCAGAAAAACTCATAAAAGTGAGAATACCTATCAATGTACATAATATCTCAACATTATACAACTGAAAAAGGTGAGAAGTACTTTGAAAGTAAACACTGCAAAAAATCAGTAACAGCAAGTCACACCTCTCACAACATTTGAAATTTCATATATAAATGAGAATCTGTGGAATATACTGAATGCAAGAATGGTTTCTTCCTCAAGTAACATCAATTTCAACATTAGCTAACACAAGTGAGAAGCTCTAACAGAGGTTCTAACAATGCAAGAAAGCTTTCTGCTGCAAGTTGAACTTTTCTGGACATCAGATACTCAAAAGGGTGAGATTGCCTATGAATTTACTTATTGCAGGAAACCTTTTTATTGCAAGCTGTACCACATTCAACATTATGGTTCTTCTCATAGGTAAAAAGCATGTAAGAATGAAAACTGGCTACTACCTGTCATTTGTGAAATGTCATTAGACAGTGCATATATGTGAGAAGACTGATGAATGTAAAGAATGTAGAAAAACTTTGTACTGTAACTCTGACCTGACCCAATATTGCTGAACCCCTAGAGTTATGAAACATCAATGTTTAAGATTTTTGGACAACTTTATACTGCAGTCCTTTCTCTACCTAGAGAATTTACACTTGTGACAAACTGTGAAATAAAGGAGTGTAGGAAACCCTTCTCAAACTGTCTGTTGAGCATCACTAAATGTACACAATACAAGAGTGTTTTCTAACCTAATGGGCCGTCATTATGTTTCTGAAAAGTCACTCTTATAAAGGAGGTCATGGAGTTCATGAAAAATGACACAGTCAAAATAGGAATCAGGCAGAACTTTACAAACCTGATAAAGGTGAGTTACCATGTATAAGAAATCATTTAGTGTGAGATACATTAATACATGCTTTCAGTCCCTGCTGCTCTCCCCCTGCATCACGTGCTGGATCATGTGCTGCTGCTCTCCTACACAAGGCAGGCTCAGATACTGATGTGCAGGTAGGCAATTACAATAATGCTGCAGACCACGTGCGGCATGCATTTCCATACATCCCACCCTTTTAAATTTGTCCGGGAAGCAAGTTAGCATCACAAAGGAACCTCGCTTTGAATAGCTAGCTGCTCAAACCTGTTTTGAGCTCCTGAGAAGGGAGGAGGGTGAGTAGAAAAAGCAGACCTGACATTTTTTAATTGTATAGGCTAACTGATTATTTTCCAAATAAACTATAATTTGAACCAATTATTAAACATAGTAATACACATAGGCAATACACATGGGATGTCATGAAAATCCATTTAGCAACCATCTATGCCCAAGTCTTGTACAACCCATGATCCTCATAGTTCAGTTATAGAGGCTTGTATGCGGAAGGATGTCGATCAAATAAGAGTCCAGTTCAGTTCATATTGTGATCTCACAATTTAACCCCATGTCCTTATCCTTCACATTCTGTTACACCTCCTCTTGCACAAGTTGTTTCCAAGGCTTTGGGGAAAGGGGTAAAAGTAGTGGGTGAGAAGCAAAAAGCAAAACCTTTTTTTGAGGTGTCTCTTTGGTCTTGCTGGTCTGTCCAGACTTTTCTTTCCATAGGTTGGCAGTTTATTCAGGGGTTTCTTTCTTAATTCTACTATTAAAACATAAATAGTGAGAGGTACAGGCCCTTAACCAACATTAATTAACCTGATAAGTTTTTATTGTGGCCTGTAACATCTCTTAGTCACTAGAAGGTGCAAACTTATATTATCAGTCATGTGCCATCCCCCCAAGCAGTGGGCTAATAGCCAATTAACTTTTGGGGCATACAAATATCAGGCTGCCACTGACTCCACAACTCTCCAGGCAGGTGAGGTGTAGCTGAGGAGTCCTGCTTTGACTCAGAAGACCATTTTTTTAGTTGCCTATATAATGCTCTCTGGCTTCATGAAGGACAACTGTGCACTTGCAAGGCAAGGTTTCTGAACAAACTTTTCATGCTAACAGCATGTCTTCAAGCAGTAGGGTGTTACTGCTTTTTTATGGTAAAGTGTGCCACCCCCTCCCCCACAGCATCATGTGGGTAAGATGTATATAGCTCCCCCTGTTGTTTTTGTAACTGTTTCTTTAAAATTGTTTGCACTGTGTCAATGCCTTGGCCCTGGGGGTTGTAAGGAATGTCAGTCATGGGGCTGGAGAGATGGCCTAGCAGTTAAGAGCGCTGACCACTCTTGCAGAGGACCCGGGTTCAATCCCCAGCACCCACATGACAGCCGAGAACCGTCTGAAACTCCAATTCCAGGAGAACTCCAGTTCCAGGGGAATCTGACATCCTCTTCTGACCTCCGCGGCATTGCACGACACGGGTGCACAAACTTTCATGCAGACAGTACATTCATACACATACAGAAATAAATAAAATTAAAAAAATTAAAAAAAAAAAAAAAAAGGAATGCCAATCATTAGTGATCCTGGCCAGACCTGGAGGCACAGGCAAAAGCCAGTGAAGCAAATGCTTGTGGCCCCTCTGGGCACCCTCCCAACCTCTGAAGTCCTTCCTGGAGGGCTGCAAAGTGGAGGCGAATGCCTGAGCCAATGCTACACCATCTCAGATTTTTTTTTTTTAACTACTGAGCCATCACTTCAGGCCCCTTGCTTTGTATTTCTTTTTAAAGAATTGAGATTGTAATATTGATTCTGAGGCTGTTACAAGATTCAGATGGTAAATTAACTATGTCTCTTCATATCTTTTTGTTTTGTTTTTCTCTCTCTCTGATCAGTCCTGGAGGCAGGTCCTTTGCTCTGTGGTCCATTCTGGAGGTGGGTCCTTTACTCTGGTCCATTCTGGAGGCTGGTCCTTTGCTCTCTGATCCGTCCTGGAGACAGGTCCTTTGCTCTCTGATCCGTCCTGGAGACAGGTCCTTTGCTCTCTGATCCATTCTGGAGGTGGGCTCTTTACTCCCTGATCAGTCTTGGAGGCAGGTTCTTTACTCTCTGATCTATCCTGAAGGTGGGTCCTTTACTCTCTGACCGTCCTGGAGGCCGGTCCTTTGCTCTCTGATCCATTCTTGAGGTGGGCTCTTTACTCTCTGATCAGTCCTGGAGGTGGGTTCTTTACTCTCTGATCTATCCTGGAGGTGGGTCCTTTATTCTCTGATCCATCCTGGGGGCAGGTCCTTTGCCCTCTGATCCATCCCGGAGATGGGTCTTTTGCTCTCTGCCATTCTGGAGGCAGGTCCTTCACTCTCTGATCCATCCTGGAAATGGGTCCTTTACTCTCTGACCCATCCTGGAGGCGGATCCTTTACTCTCCGATTCCATCCTGGATATGGTTCCTTTACTCTTTCATCCATCCTGGAGGTGAGTCCTTTACTCTCTGATCTGTCCTGGAGACAGGTCCTATACTCTCAGATCCGCAGGTCCTTTACTCTGATTCGTCCTGGAGGTGGGTCCTTTACTCTCTGATCCATCTTGGAGATGGGTCCTTTACTCTCTGATCCATCCTGGAGATGGGTCCTTTACTCTCTGATCCATCCTGGAGGTGGGTCTTTTATTCTCTGATCCATTCTGGAGGTGGGCCCTTTATTTTCTGATCCATCCTGGAAGTGGGTCCTTTGCTCTCTGATCCATCTTGGAGGTGGGTCCTTCACTCTCTGGTCCATCCTGGAGGTGGGTCTTTTATTCTCTAATCCATCATGGAGGCGGGTCCTTTGCTCTCTGATCTGTCCTGGAGATGAGTCCTTTGCTCTCTGATCCATCCTGAAGGGGGGTTCTTTAATCTCTGATCTGTCCGGGAGACTGGTCCTTTACTCTCTGATCCGTCTGGAGGTGGGTCCTTTATTCTCTGATCCATCCTGGAGGCGGGTCCTGTGATTTCTCTCAGATGTTCTTGTGCCAATATCTTTAGTAGCAATAATCCAGCCCTTGAGTGATTTAGTAAGAACCAGACAAATACCTGTCTTATAGTCAGCATTGGCACCTTCATATACTAGGTCCGTAAGGTTTCACAGACTTCCCCATGAGAGACTTTTCTCTCCCAGAGGGAGTTGTCTTCAAACCCTCATAATGCAAGGGCACACCTAACCAAAGATTTGTAGTGAACTCCTGGCTTGCTCTATAGGTTGCTCAAAAATCGGCCCTCTCATACTTACCTGGCAGGGGAGATACCATGATCAAGAAGGTGGTTTTCCCAGGGCGAGGCTCATCCATTGCACTTGGGATGTGCTGACCCCTGTGATTTCCCCAAATGCGGGAAACTCGACTGCATAATTTGTGGTAGTGGGGGACTGCCTTCGCGCTCTCCCCTGTTAAAAAAAAAAAAAAAAGAAAAAAAAAATCGGCTCTCTCCTTGGAGCTGATGCTTGTTAATTTGTACCCCAAGAGTATTATTATGCTCAGCCTGTTGTTCACATTGGTCACAAAATAAAAAGGCCTTCCAGGTTAACTGAGTGGGCATTAAGGCAACCCTAGCCATTTGCTTCCAGTCATAAGGAGTGTTGAGACCAGCAAAGATGGTGTCCAAGAAGCTCTCCATATATGGGGAGCAGGGGCTGTCTTTAGAAATGGCCTAGTGGTGACTGAGGGTAGTAGCCTCAAGAGGGTTCCGAATGAGTGGACACTGCGATAGGTTCCACATTAACTGGAAAAGCCTCTAAAACTTGGGTAGAATGGAGAGGGGAAATACCCTCTTGTGCTGTCCCTGAGAACTCAGACCCTGGGAGAGCTGAGCACCTGACAGGTGTCTCAAGTCTGAGGAAGCCAAAGGAGCTGCCAGGGACCACCTGAAGAGTGGGTCAAAGTTTGCAAGAGGGAGCAGGCTCCTGAGGGCCCTCAAGATGTGTCAAAGTATCAGGCTCTGGCACTGAGGCCAAAACCTTGCCAGCGACATCCACAAGCACATCAGCACAGTCGATATGAGGAGGATTCTCCCTGCTTTCATTCTTAGTCTGGGCCTGTAATGATTCAGAGATGTTAATCTGTTTTTATCCCAAAATTTGTGAAATAATTGCGGCAGAAGAAATGGAAAGCCTTGGAGCACAATCAAAAACTATGTACCAGAATGGGAAATACAGGTCCCTTAAAAAGTAAATTACCCATTTTTGAACTCCACCAAATAGCTTCAGTTCCTCATGTGCAGGCTCTAGATGTTGCACACTTCTGCAGACAGATGTCACTCAATCCTGGTTGGGGAGATTCCTGCCAGTGGCTTCTAAACCACCCCCAGCCCCCGAGACTGGCAACTTTTTTTTTTATTGCTAATACAATTTAAAATTTTTAAGTTTATGTAGGAAGCTTTCTTTTGTGCCGAACAGGGACCTCACGACCCTGCTAAGGGGACAGGGACACAGCACCTGCCAGCAGCTGCTGTAGGGAGCTGGCCTCTCAGTGCAGAGACCAGCTGACTACTTCCTGTAGCCCGGCCTGGGTGGTACTTGCAACTCAGGCCCTTAGCCTGGACTCATGAGACACGTGTTCTACTCTTGGCCATGACTTCCCACCTGCCCAGAGACTGCTGAACCCTGGACAGGAATTTCCAGGCTGATGGCTGTTGGCCTATCTTCAGCCTAAGTCCACTCACAATACCAGCTACCCAGATTGGTGGTCCGCATGGGGACCTCTTTCCAACCCACTGGCCACCCAAACGAAATGCAGGCCTACCTTGGCCTGTATGCATGCAATATTTAATAAAAAAATGACGGCCAGGAATTCTGTGATGATGTTACTAGGAAATTCAAACTTAATCCTTGCTACAGCCTGTTTTTATAAACCAAATTATGTCAGTTCCCGAGCCAATCATAGGCCCCCCAACTCTGTGCCACTGCACACCATTGCCCCACCCAGCATCATGCAGCTAGGCCTTGTTGTTTGCTCCTCCTTGGGGTGGGGTCAGACTATCAGGCATGTGGTGCCCTGAGGCGTGCTAGCTGAGAACTAGCCCCCAATTCAAACTGGATCTTCCTGCAAGTTTATATGATTTTTTATTTAATATTTTAATTGACATTTTGTATATTTCATACATCATTTTTCATTCTAATTTGGATACCTTCCCCCTCCCTGCCCCTCCCCACCCCAGTTTATGCATTCTGCCATACATCTCTTGCATCTTTCAGTGTTTCTAAGGATTTTTTTTCTGCAGAGGCTTGTTGTTTTGAGCAGAATTTAGCTGTATCAGTCAGTTCTTTGACCCAGTCCTTATGTTGTTCTTCCCTCCCCTTTGTATTACTCCAAATTATGCCCACATAACACACATGTATAAAAATTATGACCTCTGGGAGTAAAGTGTATGCTATTTCCTTAATATGTTTTGGGATTTACATTTTTTCCCTTTAATTTAATTTTTTTATTTTTTTATGTGTATGATTATACTGTCTGCATGTAGGTTGGTGCACCCATGTTGTGCAATGCTGCAGAGGTCAGAAGAGGGCATCTGTAGGAAGCTTTCTTTTGTGCCGAACAGGGACCCCATGACCCTGCTAAGGGGATGGGGACATAGCACCTGCCAGCAGCTGCTGTAGGGAGCTGGCCTGTCAGCGCAGAGACCAGCTGGCTACTTCCTGTAGCCTGGCCCGGGTGGTACTTGCAACTCAGGCTCTTAGTCTGGACCCATGAGACACGTGTTCTACTCTTTGCCATGACTTCCCACCTGCCCAGAGACTGCTGAACCCTGGACAGGAATTTCCAGGCTGATGGCTGTTGGCCTATCTTAGACAGCCTAAGTCCACTCACAATACCAGCTACCCAGATTGGTGGTCCACTTGGGGACCTCTTTCCAACCCACTGGCCACCCAAATGAAATGCAGTTAACTGGAGTTAAAGACAGTTCTTAGCCCCCATATGGGTGCTGGGAATCAAACCCAGGTCCTCAGCAAGAGCAGTCAGCACTCTTAACTGCTGAGCCATCTCTCTAACCCCTTAGTTTTATATTACTCTAGAATATGAATACATATCTTCCACCCATATATGGTAATTACAATGTGTGAATATAAGTGGTAGGTCAATTCTAGAGCCCATTAAGAGATTCACAGTATAATAGCACAGTTGCTTTCAGATACAAAGAAATATAATAATAAAGTGGCTCAGCTTGCCTGCCAACTGGGGATTTGGTGTTAGCATCCACAAATGAGGGGAAAAACCATTTGCCTTTTTGTTGTTGTTGCTTTGTTACTTCTCTAAGCATAATGGCTTTGAGTTCCATCCATTTACCTGCAAAGTTCATGATGTCATCTTTCTTTACTGTTGCATAGAACTCCATTGTATAGATGTATTTTTGTTATCCTGTCATCAGTTGAGGGGCGTTTGGGTTGGTTCTAGCCCTTTGCTATTGTGAAGAGAGCTGCAATAAACATAGCTATGCATGTATCTTTGTGGTAGGATGAGTCTTGTGGGTATGTACCCAGGAGTGGTATGGCTGGGTCAGGTGGTAGGCTCATTTTGAGTCTATTTTTTATGTGTATGAATGTACTGTCTGCATGTATGTTTGTGCACCCATGTCGTGCAATGCCACGGAGGTCAGAAGAGGGTCTTTGATTCCCCTGGAGCTGGAGTTAAAGACGGTTCTCAGCTGCCCTGTGGGTGCTGGGGATCGAACCCGGGTCCTCTGCAAGAGCAGTCAGTGCTCTTAACCACTAGGCCATCTCTCCAGCCCTCATTTTGAGTCTTTTAAGGGTTCTCTACAAGACTAGCAACTTTCACAGATACCAGCTGGCTACAAAAATATTTACTCTGCAGCAAAATCTGGGTGGCTGGTTGCCCCTCAGATTCAGGCCAGAGGGCTGACAGATCCCCCTTTACCCCCCTCAAGGCATTGTATCTTTTGATAACTCCACAAGTCAGGGAGTTGATGACCACAAGGCTCAAATTTCAGACTGGTGGATGATGGCCATTCTCCAGTCTTACCTGCTAACAAAACCCAAATCTGATAGACATACTGTTACACATTCATGAAATAACAGACTGGGATTCTTGTTAGATGAGAAAGGAAATGAAGAATCCATTTATTGTATGCAGCAAATCACTTAAATACACAGAACAACATCATCTCCCAGCAGCCAATCCCACAACCACTGCATCACGCACTGTATATATCACGTGCTGTATCATGTGGTGACACTCTCCTGCACAGGATGGAGTCAGATACAGATGTGCAGGTAGGCAATTAGGATAAGTCTGGCAGCCACATGTGGCCTGCATTTGCCTACAATGTGTAGTATTCAGAATAAACACTCAAATACAAGCCACTAAAGACATACATTTTCAGGCCAAAATCCATTCTCTTGATGAATTTCTAATCATTGCTAGAGTTTCAGAGTTGAGTCTTGGTCTATTGGAGAGAGGGCAGTCATGTTAAACATTTTGGAGTGTTTGTTACATTGCCAAATATGTATTATGCATTGTTGGATTTTGTGTAACGTTGAGATGCCTCAGCAGAACCACATGGAATGTGTAAATTCACTTTGTTGACAAGCATAATGACTAATTTGGAGGGAGTTAACCTCAGTGATATCATATATACCAGTGCATATATGCATAATTATTGCGGTCCTCAGGATACACAAATCATATATAATCTACTGTGCTAGATAACTTTTTCAGTATGCACGAATATCTGGCAGATAATTTAGACAAGAATTCATTATTAGTTACCTTTCTGTTGCTATGATAAAATGTCATGACCAAAAAAGCTTAAGGAAAAGTTTATTTTGGCTTAGAGTTCCACTGGGATAAGAGGCCATCCTGGAGAGAGGGGATATTAGCAAGTGGCAGGAATGCTAGCAGGAATAGGAAGCTGTGTGCTCACAGTCTTGAAAAGCAAACACCAGGCACAGTGAGTGAACTAGAATTGGAACAAGACTATGAATTGACAAAGCCTGGCCCCAGTGACCTACTTCCTCCAGTACAGCTACACCTTGTCAGTAGTCCATGACCTTCCAAAGAGTGTCACCAGTTGGTGATCAAGTTTTGAAATATTTGAGTCTAAGGGGGGTATTTCTCATTCAATCACATTCTACTTCCTGGTCCCCACAGACTCGTGGCCAGCTTATAATGCAAAGATCATTTAGTTCAACTTAACGCCATCAGCCAGATGTGAAGCACAGGCAGGAAGATCTGTGAAATCAAGAACAGCCTATCTATACAGTGAGTTCCAGGCCAGCAGGGGCTACAGGATGAGCCTATCATTAAAAATATCCCCATAGCCTTTTAAGGTTTCATTACTATTCCAAAGTCCCCTGAGATTGAAACCAATCTTGTAACTGTTAATCCCCTGTAAAATAAAATAAACAAAGTTACATATTTCCAGTATACAATGTCACACAACATAATCCCCTATTCCAAAAGGGAGGAATGCAGTGTAGTGGGAGAAAATGGAACCAAAGTAAGACTGAAAACTGGCAGGACAAATGCCAACTCTGTAGCTCCATGTCCACTGTCAGGCACTTATTTACAAGGGCTGAGATGACTCTCTCCTTCCAGCTTTGTTACCTGCCAGGTAGATCTCAGGGAATAAGGCAGGATAGTGCAGAGGCTACACTGGCAGATCCTCCATAGAAGAACCAGCCCCGTTTCCATGAAGCGTGAGAGCCTGGAACTTGAGGCTGAATGAAGAAGGTACTTGTGGAGGCTCTGGGCTAGCAGGCAGATGTGCCAGAGGCTTTACTATTCCCTCGTGAAAACTCCCTAAGCTCGATTCTGCCACAACGTGATGACTCCAATGGGAAACTAGGGCAGGGAGATAGATGTGTAGGAGGCAGAAAGAAACACCAAAGCCCGTGTGCTGGATTATCTCTACAAACAACCAAGGACTGGTTCAGCAGCTCAGAGCGTTTCTTGTTCTTCTCTAGGACCTGAGTTTAGGTCCCAGCACTCAAGTCACGAGGCTCCCAAATTCCTGTAACTTTCAGCTTTAGAGGATCTAATGCCTTCTGACCTCTGTAGGCAACCCCACACCATGGCCTGCACAGAAATAAATTTTAATTAAATAAATAAGAATACTAGACACTTGAGATAGCAAGGTAACTTTGCAAATAAAGGCCTTTGCTGCCAGACATGAAGTTCAGTCTCTGCCACCCACATGGTAGAAGGAAAGAATTGACTTCCACAAATTATTCTCTGATCTCTCCATGCATGTTGGCAGGCATGCACTCAAACACACCACACTACAGAGAGGAGAGAGAGAGAGAGAGAGAGAGAGAGAGAGAGAGAGAGAGAGAGAGAGAGAGAGAGAGAGAGAGAGAGAAACTGCAAAATAAATAGCGTTCAAAAAAGCAATGCTGGATGAACAAAAGTCTGAGGAAGTGAAACATCCAAGAAAACAAAACAGGCAGGATTTAATGGTTGAGTGAGGTCATGAGACTGTGACAGAATCTCCTCCTGAGAACCACTCAGTGGAAATGGTGAGACCCTCCTTTTCCCTCCTGGCTTAGCCATGGCCAGAGGCTGCACAGACTGTATCTCCAGCTAACAAGCTGAGAGGGACCTTAGAGGAGGCAAAGTTGGAAGCTGTCATTGACCTGCATGCTTAACAAGTGGTCCAAGTCTTCTTGGAAGGGAAAATCAGAGCTTCATGTTCTAGGTTACCCATTCCCATGACCTCTATTGTTTCAGAATGGTGTCTTCCACATCCTAACAACTTTGCTCTGTTTTTTGTTTTTGTTTTTGTTTTTGTATGTGCTTGTTTGAGGGGTGTTTCTTTTTTCAAATTAATTATTTATTATTTTTTATGTGTATGAGTGTACTGCCTGCATGTAGGTTGGTGTACCTGTGTCATGCAATACTGCAGAGGTCAGAAGAGGGCGTCAGATTCCCCTGGAAGTGGAGGTAAAAACGGTTCTTAGCCTCCATGTGGGTGCTGGGAATTGCACCCGGGTCCTCTGCAAGAGCAGTTGGTGCTCTTAATGGCTGAGCCATCTCTCTAGCCCCGAGGGGTTTCTTGATGCTCCTTTTTGTTTATTGATGCCGGGGTCATACCCAAGACCTTAAACGTGTTAGACAAATGATCAACTGTTACAGTTACAGCTGCCTTCTTGTTTTTTAGAGACAAGTTTTGCCTATGTATCTCAGGATGGCCTTGAATTCCTGATCTTCCTGCCTTCACTGCCCAATTGCTGGGATTATAGTTGTGTGCTACCATAGCTGTATTGGAAGGAAAATTTACTTTGTGCATAGTTTGTATTGACAGGATTAACTTGTTATGGTCCTCACGATTACCCTATGGGGCATGTATTTTATCTCCACTAGCTCAGAGACTACAAATCACTTCTTCAGGATTACAAAGCTGGTAAGTGGTAGAATTAGAATTTAAATGCAAACACTGTTTTGTGTATGGCTGGGTCAGGTGGTAGGCTCTCCACACTGCTTTGGTTGTAAGAGTTTACATTCCCAGCCGGGTGTGGTGGTGCACGCCTTTAATCCTAGCACTGGGAGGCAGAGACAGGCAGATCTTTGTATAGTTCAAGGCCAGCCTGGTCTACAGAGTGAGTTCCAGGACAGCTGGGGCTACAGGGAGACCCTGTCTTGAAAAAGACAAAAAAAAAAAAAAAAGTTCACATTCCCACAGCAATGGATGAGTGTTCCCTTTTCCCCACAACCTCTCCAGCATTTGGTGTCTTTTGTTTGATCTTAGCCAGTTTCATCACAGTGAGATGACATCTTAGAGTGGTTTTAATTTGCATTTCTTTAATTATTAACAATGTTAAACACTGTCAAACTATAATGGGCCATTGTGTCATCACAATGGTTAAATGTCCAATCAGAATGCTCCACTGTGTAACCACAGTGTTATGTTGTTGTATCCTAATGCTCCATTCTTGAATCACAGTGATTCATAGTCCTATCTCAATGCCCCATATTTCATCACAAAGTTTCATTCTCCCATCACAGTGTTCCACACTCCTGTGACAATGCTCCATTGTTTCATGAGTGCATCCTCCACTGTCCTGGTACAATGAACAACTGTCTCACAACAATACACTCAATATTTACTGAAAATCTCATCAATCCCATTCTCTTGGGATTCTTCTCCTTCCTCTATTCTTATAATGCAGAGGTTTGATCTTTTCATGGTGTCCCACAATTACTGGTTGTTCCACTTTTGTGTATTTTTAAATTTTTCATAATCTTTATTTGAGGTTTTTAGTTCTCCTGTGTTATCTCCAGGTCTGATATTCTTTGTTCTGCTTCCTCCATTCTGCTTCTGAGGCTTTTTCCATTCCTTTCCTCTTGATTGGATGAGTGTTTGATTTCCTTTTTCGTTTCATCTTGTGATTTCTTTAGTATTTCCACTTCCTTTTGGAGCTTTTCAATCTCTTCCTATAGCTCTTTGCTTCACTGGTTGGTTTCCTTATCTTTTTCAACATGGGATCTTTTCAGTGTTTCCACTTCCTTCTGGCGTTTGTCATTCTCTCTCTCTCTCTAGGTCCTTCTTGAGTTTTTCATTCTCTCTCCTTAGTTCTCTGACTTGTTCTTTATAGTCTTTGACTTCTTTGATTATGTCCACAATTGTTCTTCTGAGATCTGTGTCTTGGGCTGTGGGAATGAATCTCTGTGTGTGACTTGAAGCAAGAACTTGTAAGACCTGTCCCAGAAGATCTTCAGTTATCTGATATCTCTGTGGGCATTCGGTTGCCTCTGTTAGTTATCTTTAGCAGGAAGGTTCGGGATATTACAATGATTCTTGCTTCGCCCTATCTCTGCAAAGTTCCAGGACTGGATGGCCCCTTCCCTTGAGGCACTGAGCAAAACGTCACACCTCTAGTTACCTGTTTCACAAACTGGAGCTCTGCAGCCCCTCAATTAGAGCCAAGGTGGCTCACCCCTGCCTTCCACCTGCCCCCCACTTCTTTGCCCAGAGCACAGTAGCCTTCGATATATAGGCCTCACTGACAGAAAATAAACAGAGTTACTATCTTCCCTGCTCTCCATGCATGTGAGTCTGCTCATTTTCCACGGGTGATCTCCTGCAGTTTTTCCCTCCCCCCTTCTTGTGAGAGGGAAGCCTAGAAACTGTGGGCCTGCAGGCAGGAAACAAGTCCTGGAACTGAGCCAAGAAGGGAAGAACAGTGTGTGGAATGCAATCATGCGTGATTCAAAGACATTGAACAATGATACTTGGCCATGCCCAGGGGGATCTCACTGTAGGAAACTCCCACAGGGTTTGTAGAGTTTGGTGTGGAATTATCCTGCATCTTTCCCATGTTTTCTCTTCTTCTTGTCCCTGGCATGTGGATTTCACTGTGCCTGTATTCCATTGGGAATCCCAAATGCCTCTTCGCTGTGTTGAAGGCTTGCTTTGCTTGCCTCCTTCAGATGCCTTTTTTTTTTCCTCCTTGTTTATGGAGTGTTGACTTGTCTAAGTTTTAGGCTTTCTATTGGAAGTCTAACTCACTCTTCCTTTTCTATCCTGAAGGTTCTCCAAAGAATCCACGTGGACACTCACTTGGCAATCCAGTTGGTGGGGGGGGTATGTCTGTTTAGCCCATGCCCTGGTACTCTGTGCTTCTGGTGGTCCTGGGAAATCCCAGATCTAAGCTCTATGCACTCAGGTCTCACAGTGGCAACAGACCCACTTTTTATACCAGCTAGCAGGACAACTCCACCCTCACAGCCACACAAGACAATTGAATCAAACCAAAGACATTGAATCAAACCAAACAATCTGCCTGGCTGAAGTGCCCAGCTCCTACCTGTGCTTCAGGTGGTCCTGGGAAATCCCCAATCTAAACTCTGTGCACTCAGGTCTCAGTACTCAATTTTTGCATCAAAATCATTGCCCTAGTTTTCTTTCCATTGCTCTGATAAAATACTGACAAAAACTATTTTGGGGATGAAAGGGTTTATTTCATCTTATGCTTTCAACACACAGTCTGTCTTTGATGCAAGTCAAGTGGGTACTTAATGCAGGAACACAAAGGCAGGAACTGAAGTAGAGACCATGGAGGAATGCTGTTTAATGGCTTGCTCTGCTGCTCTGTGCTCAGCCTGCTTTTCTATACAACTTATAACCACCTTCTCAGGAATGGCACCACCCATGGTGGACTGGGCTATCCCATATCACTAAACAATGAATAAAGTGCCTCACCAAAATGCCCACAGGCCAATCAAATAGAGAAAATTCTCCAGTTGAGGTTCTCCCTTCCCAGGTGTGTACAAGAGAAGCTCTCTAGTACAATGTTTCATTGCCCTATTAAAGCGGGCCAGTGTCTCATTACAATGCTCCATTGCTACAATATAGTGGTTCACTTTCAATGAACCTCTGTTTCTTCACGATGTTCTATTATTACATCACAATGATCCAATGTCCTACCATAATGCTCCATTGCTTCATCACAATGGTCCAGTATCACCTCGCAATGCTCCACTCTCTTACCACAGTGCTCCATTGCTGCATCACAGTTTTCTACTGTCTCACAACAATGGTCCCTAGTCTTATCAATATGCTCCATTATTTCATCAAAAGTTATCTAGCCCATTACTGTGTTCCATAGTTGCATCCCTATGCTCCAATTCTAAATCACAATGCTCCATGGTTGTAACCCAGTGCTCTCGTTTTGCATTAGAGTAATTTATTGTCCTACCACACTGCTCCATTCTTGCATGATTATGTTCCACTGTCCCATCACAGTGTTCCATTATCTCACCAAAATATGGCATTACTGCATCCTAATGATTCACCGTCTGAGAAAAATTCTCCCTTATCTTTACAATGCTTTATTTTTGCATTACAATTGTCCACTCCCCATCATGATGCTCCATTGTTGCATCTAAATGGTTTATTTTACTAGCACAATTCTACATTGTTGCTTCACAGTGGTCCTTTTCCCCCATGCTAATGCTCCCTTTTCTCATCTCAGTGTTGCATGGTTGTATTACAACAGTCCATGGCCTTATAATAATGCTCTTCTGTCTCATCACAGTGGATCAATGTCCCATCACAGTGCTCCAATGTTTAAACCTACTGAACCATTGTAATATTTCAGTGATCCACTGTTCCACCCTATGTTCCAGTATTTCATCACAATGCTCCATTTTTTCACCACAGTAGTATACTGCCTAATAACAATGTTTCATTCTTATATTACAGTTGTCTACTGTATAATTTCAGTGCTCCATTCTCTCATCAGAATATTCCATTACTGAATCACAATTGTTCACTGTCCTATCAAGATGCTCCATTGATTCTGGGTCTTCTTTCTCATGAAAATGTTCTTTTGTTTCATAACAATTAGCTTGGGACCAAGCCAATGCCTCATTTTTGTATCACAATGCTCTCCTGTCTCACTAAAATGCTCTATTGTTACATCATAGTGCTCCATTTTAGCAACACAATGTTTTGTTATTCATCACATTGCTTCACTGTTGAATCATAGTAGTGCACTTTCCTATCACAATGATTCACTGTTCCATCAAAATAGTCTCATCACAATGTTCCATTGTTGTATCCTAATGGTTCTTTATCAATAATACACAATACTACATTGCTGTCTCACAATGGTCAACTCTCCCATGCCAATATTCCCCTGTCCCATAACAATGAGCCATTTGTGCATCATAATGTTCCCCTATCTCATCACATTCCACCAGATGTCATCGTAATGCTCCATTTTTGAGTCACAACGGTCCACCATTCCATAAGAAGACTCCACGGTCTCATCACAATGTACGATTTTGGCCTCCCCATGGTCCACTGCTTCCTTACAATGCTATGCATTGTGTCATTTGCAGTGCTCTTTGTTGAATCACAAAATTCTACTGTCTCATCTCAACAATTTATTAGTACATCATGTTGGTCCACTGTCATATCAAAATGTTTCACTATCTGGGGCTGGAGAGATGGCCTAGCAGTTAAGAGCGCCGACTGCTCTTGCAGAGGACCCAGGTTCGATCCCCAGCACCCACATGGTGGCTGAGAACCTTCTTTAACTCCAGTTCCAGGGGAATCCAACACCCTCTTCTGACCTCCACAGCATTGCATGACACGGGTGCACAAACCTACATGCAGACAGTACATTCATACACATAAAAAAAATGTTTCACTGTCTCATGACAAATCTCCATTGCTGCAAAATGCTCCACTGGCCTATGACAATGCTCCCCAGTCTCATCACAATGGTCCCTTGTCCCACTGTAAAGGTACAAGGGACCTTTGCATGGTGTTGAGAGTGCTGCATTGTATGGGATAGTGAACCATTGTGATGCAACAATAGAGCATTATGATAAACAGGAGAACACTGTGGGGTTTTTATCTATTCAGGACCTTTTATTTGTTGTATCAAATTTCTTTCCATTGTTATTACACTGTAAAGCCACAGGATATATTTAGAAATTTACACATTGACAAAGAATGTGCTATGCAAAAATCCATTTAAATGGAATTCACATGGAACAAGCTAAGACAGAAACAGTAATAAACTCACTTTCAAGATAGAGAAATTGAGGTGTGAAAACAATTTCATAGAGTAACAATTACTGCCAGATTAGTTACTAAACTCAAGTCTATAAATGTTAAGTGCTTAGAGATGATATGTAGTCAATATGAACAAATAAAATATTACTGTTTTTTTTTTGTTTTGGGGGGCTTTGGTCTTTTTGAGACAGGGTCTCCCTTTAGTCCTGGCTGGACTTGAGCTCATTCTGTAGAGCAGGCTGGCCTTGAACCCACAGATATCAGCCTGCCTCTGCCTCCCAAATGCTAGGATTAAAGGCGTGGGCCACCACACCGGCATAAAATGTTATTTTAGTTTTTTCCTTTTTTTGGTATTTTTGAGGCAGGATCTCCCTTTTAGTACCAGCTGTCCTGGAGCTCGCTCTGTAGACCAGGCTTGCCTTGAACTCACAGAGATCCACCTACCTCTACCTCCCAAGTGCTGGGATTAAAGGCGACACCACCACACAGGTGTGATGATACATGCTTATAATCTCAGCTCCTGGGAGGCAGGGGAAGAAGGATTACCTACAAATTCAAGTGTAGGTCAGTCTATATGGCAAGTTCCAGACCAGCCAAGGACTATAATAGCTAGATCCTCTCTCAAAAAAAATGCTCAATATCTTGAATTCCAGAAGACGGAAGTGACCACTGTTCTTATTCTGGCTTAGAAAGTCCTTGTTTACACTGATATAGCAATGTAATTAACATAGATAATTACTCTATTACTCTTAAAACTGTTGCAGGTTGGCTGCTCACTTGTCTATAGGTCATCCTATAGAAAGTTGTACTCTTTCTCTTTATAATTACGTGGATTCTCCCTGTAAATGATCGCCTGGCAGGCAGAGGGTTAATGGCAATGCAGAAGAGTGCTGCTTAACATGAAGACTTGTTTCTAATCAGTTAGGAATTCTTTTGAATATTACTTTTATTGGCTTGACTTTGATCAGAGTCCCAAATTCTCTAGGAGGCTGAGAATGATTCCCCTGCAGCCTGTGACTGTGACTACCTGTCATGAGTCCCCTTGTGCCTTCTGTGACTCCAGAAAGTGCTGGTCCAGCCTGTCTGTCTACATCTCTCCCTAGCCTTTCCCTCACTGGGTGTATGTTTCCTATATGGAAAAATTCCTGCTGGGTGTGGTGGCGCACGCCTTTAATCCTAGCACTTGGGAGGCAGAGGCAGGTGGATCTTTGTGCGGTCAAGGCCAGTCTGGTCTACAGAGCAAGTTCCAGGACAGCTGGGGCTACAAGGAGACTCTGTCTCAAAAAGACAAAAAAAAAAAATTCCTGAGAACAGTTCTTTTCCTTTCATACTTATTGTTTCCACTGTTCCTTCTAACTCTTTATCTATAGCAGATATCTCATGTCATCAGCTTGAAAACAAAAACCAAAAACTTCATAGGCAAGCTTTACCTGACCTACTAAGATATCTCCCAAGACCCTGGACTCTGGTTTATACATTCCTAGTTATTAATGAAACCAACACAGGTGTTTCTGTGTAGAAATCAGTTTTACAGATGTAGTTAAGGTTCTTATATGGGGATATTGTCCTTATACCCTAATCTAATCATGTAAAACACAAGTCACGAGTAGACTCTTCTTGTAGAAAATATTTGGTTCATGGGAGACTTTCGGTTCAAGGGAGATTCTCTATTGCTTGATTTGTACATAGATAGGGCATTGTGACATGGATTGTTGATGGCTTGTAGTGATCCCATACCCAGCCTTTTCACAGTTCTGTGTGTAGTGCCATGATCAAACATCATGTGCTGTTGGCTCATTCAGCAGATGCCGAATTTCTTACAACTCTGGAGGGAAGTCATTTCAGATGAAAGCTTCCGCTGAGGGCTCTTTTCTCATTGGCAGATGGCCTTTTTAATATGCTTTCACAGAGAGAGGGAATCTCCCTTCTGTTTCATTTTTTCAATTTGTTTTTTTTTACACCGTGTTCTAGAAATGTGTTTATTTATTTGTTATTAAACTTTTCCATAAATCATACATCATTTCTCAATCAAATTTAGAGTCACTTCTGTTTCCATGCCCCCCACCCCACCTGAGTCCTTGTACTCTGCCATATATGTCTTGCATCTTTTTCTGAGTCTTTTCAGAGTTTTTTTTTTATTAAATGATATTTTTATTTATTCCTTGAAATTTTCATAATTATATACAATATACTGATCATATCCAACCTCACTCCCCTTGTGCCCCAATACATCTTTCTTCTTACTTCATGTCAACTTTCTTATTTTTTAACCTACTGAGTCCATTTAGTCCTGCCCATATATTACTGCACACATAGGTGTGCAGTAATCTACTGAGACATAGGCAACCTACCCATAGCCAACCTCCAAAAGAAAAATGATTCTCCCACCTCCAGAAGCAATCAACTCCCCAGATAGGAGTTTTGCCCTGGGAGCCCATCACCCATTAAGGATTGAAGTTTTTTTTTTTTTTA
>VZQC01006365.1:1242416-1280569 GCA_009823505.1 Rhizomys pruinosus | reverse complement strand
GCTCTTACAGAGGACCCGGGTTCAATCCCCAGCACCCACATGGCGGCCGAGAACCGTCTGAAACTCCAGTTCCAGGGGAATCCGAGACCCTCTTCTGACCTCCGCGGCATTGCACGACACGGGCGCACACACCTGCATGCAGACAGTACATTCATACACATACCGAAATAAATTAAAAAAAAAAAAAAGATTACTAATATCAGAAAAACAGCTCATAGATTACAGAAAACTGTAAATGCAGGGAGAAACATAGTCTTTTTTTCTTTTTCTTTTTTTTTTTTTTTTGTCTTTTCGAGACAGGGTCTCCCTGGTAGCTCCAGCTGACCTGCAACTCACTCTGTAGACCAGGCTGGCTTTGAACTCACAAAGATCCGCCTGCCTCTGCCTCTCAAGTGCTAGGATTAAAGGCGTGTGCCACCACGCCAGTCTAAATAATTTTTTTATTTTGCTTTCCTAATTTTTTTACTTGACCAGTTAAGCATAAGCATTAGGCAATAAACATAAGGAGGATCCATGTAAACACAATTAGCAAGAAACAGGGAGACATTGTTATGGGAAAGTAAACAAATGTGATGCAGAGATGGAGCATTTTATGAGCTAGGGGCATTTTGACTGGACAGTGGACAATCATGATGTAATAATGCAGCATTATGATGAGATAATGGAGAAGTGTGATGGGATCATAGATCATTGTGATGAAAAAAAATGGATCATTGTGAGAGGACGATGAGAGAGAAGTGTGTGGGAAGATCATTATGATAAGACCATTGCCATTTTGATGTAACAATGGAGCATTGTGAATAGACAGGTGAATATTCTGATGAGACAGTTGACCACTACGATTCTACAATTTGACCTTGTAATGAGACGGGGATCAATGTGATGGACTAGGAAACTTTTTTATGTAACAATCGATCATTCTGATGGGAGAGTAGACCATTGCAATTCTGAAATGGGCCATGTGGCACACTGTGTCAAGATAACGGAGAATTATGGAATAGTGGACCACTGTGATGCAACGCTATGATGAGACAGTAGAGCATTGTAAATGGACAGTGGCAAATGATGACGTAGCCATGGAGCATTGTGATAGACTGGCAAACAATAGTGATACTACAATAGAGCATACAATAGAGTAAGGAAAACTGTGAGATAGTAATGGAGCATTGTGTTGATAAAATGACCCATTGTGAAGTGACAGTGAACCATCATAATGCAACAATGGAACATTGTGATGCAATAATGTAGCATTGTGATTGGAGATAGAGTATTGTGTTGTATCAGTGGCACATTTGATGAGACGGGAACACTTTGATGGATAGTGGGCCATTGTAATGTAGCAGTGGAGCATCGTCATTAGAGCATATACCATTGTGAAATACACTTGGAGTATTGTGATGAGACCAATAGGAGCACTGTAATGGGACAGTTGATCATTGTAATGTAAAAATGGGCATTATTGTGAAGATTTAGAACATGATGATGGGAACATGGGCCATAGTGATGCAATAGCAGAGCATTATCATAGAGAATGAGCCACTGTGATGCAAAAATGGATCTCTATGATGAGACAGGGGAACATTGTGATGGGGTAGCGGACCATTGTGATACAAGTATTGCACATTGTGATAAGACACAAGAACATGATAATGGAAAAACTGACCACTATCATTAGACAAGAGAGTACTGTGATGCAAAAATGAAGTATTTTGATGAGATTGTGGTGCATTTTGGTGTGCATTGAACCAATGAGTTTAAACACTGTTACACTGTGACAAGATAGTGAACCATTGTAATGGAACAGTAGACCACTGTAATGTAAAAATGAAGCATTTTTATGAGACAGTAGAGTGTTGTGATGGAACAGTGGACCAATGCGATGAAGCAATGGAGCATTATGATGAGACAGTAGAGTATTGTGATGGGAAAATAGATCATTGTGTTGCAGCAAAGGAATTTGTAAAAAGGAAGTGGGCCATTGTCAAGGAAGAAAATGGAGCATTGCTATGCGACAGTGGTGCAATGTGATGGGACAGTGGACCATGGTGATGTAAAAATGTAGAATTATAGGACTTAAGTGCACAGGGCTTAGATCAGGGATTTCCCAGGACCATATGAAGCACAGGTAGGAGCTGGGCGCTTCAGCCAGGCAGATTGTTTGGATCGATTAAATCATCTTTGGTTTGATTCAATCATCTTGTGTGGCTGTGGGGGTGGAGTTGTCCTGCTAGCTGATATAAAAGGTGGGTCTGTTGCCACTGTGAGACCTGAGTGCACAGAGCTTAGATCCGGGATTTCCCAGGACCACCTGAAGCACAGAATACCAGGGCATGGGCTAAACAGACATACCCCCCCCACACACACCAACTGGATTGCCAAGTGAGTGTCCAAGTGGATTCTTTGGAGAACCTTCAGAACAGAAAGGGAAGAGTGAGTTAGACTTCCAATAGAAAGCCTAAAACTTAGACAAGTCAACACTCCATAAGCAAGGAGAAAAACAAATCAAGCAAAGAAACAAACAAACCACATAGGCATTTGAAGGAGGCAAGCAAGCAAGCCTTTAACACAGTGAAGAGGCATTTGGGATTCACATTTGAATACAGGCAAAGAGAAACCCCCCTGCCAGGGACATGAAGAAGAGACAACATGGGAAAGGTGCAGGATAATTCCACACCAAGCTCTACCAACCCTGTGGAAGATTCCTACAGTGGGAACCCCTGGGGATGGCCCAGGACACAGATATTAGAAGTACAATTGTGGACATACTCAAAGAAATCAAAGGCTATAAAGAACAAATCAGAGAACAAAGGTGAGAGAATAAAAAACTCAAGGAAGATCTAGAGAGAGACAGAGAGAATGACAAACTCCAGAAGGAAGTGGAAACACTGAAAAGATCCCATGTTGAAAAACATAAGGAAACCAACCATTGAAGCAAAGAGCTACAGGAAGAGATTGAGAAGCTCCAAAAGGAAGTGCAAATACTAAAGAAATCACAAGATGAAATGAAAAAGGAAATTGAACACTCATCCAATAAAGAGGAAAAGAATGGAAAAAGACTCAGAAATAGAATGGAGGAAGCAGAAAAAAGAATATCAGACCAGGAAGATAACACAGAACAACTAAAAACCTCAAGTATAGATTATGAAAAATTTTAAAATACACAAAAGAGGAACAACCAGGAACTGTGTGACAAAGCAGGTGTTGCTATTTTAATATCAGACAAAATAGACTTCAAAGTAAAAGAAATCAGAAGAGACAAAGGCCCTTACATTTTCATCAAAGGAACAATTCACCATGAAGATTTCACAATCATGAATATATATGCACCAAACTCTGGTGCACCAAACTTTATAAAGACAATTCTCCAGGACCACAAGGCACAGATTAACCCCAGTATACTCATAGTAAGGGACTTCAATACTCCATTGAGCCCTTTGGACAGGTTATCCGGACAAAGAATAAACAGAGAGACATCTGAACTGAATGATAAGATACACCAAATGGACTTCACAGGCATCTACCAAATATTCCACCCTAATACCAGAGAATACACTTTCTACTCAGAACCCCAGGGAACATTCTCCAAAATTGACCACATACTGGGACACAGAAAAACCTCCACAAATACAAAAAGATTGAAATAATTTCATGCATTCTATCAGACCACAATGCAATAAAGCTCATTATCAACACCAGGATAAGCCCTACTAGCTACATAAACATATGGAGACTAAACAACACACTCCTGAATAATGAATGGGTCAAGGAAGAGACAAAGAAATAAAAGCATTCCTACTGAATGACAATGATAATACAACACAACAAAACCTACTGGATACTTTAAACACAGTCCTAAGAGGTAAGTTTATACCCATGGGTGCCTACATTAGAAAAACAGAAAAAGCACAAGTGAACCATCTAAGACTGCAGCTAAAAACATTTGAGAGACAACAACAGATGAACCCTAAATGCAACAGACAGGAAGAAATAACAAAAATCAGAGCAGAAATAAATGGACTAGAAACAAAGAAAACCACATAAAAATGAATCAAAAAGTTGGTTCTTTGAGAGAATAAACAAGATAGACAGACCTCTGGCCCAGTTAACAAAAAGAAAAAAGGAACAACTCCAAATCAATAGAATCCGTGATGAAAGGGGAAATATCACAACAGACAATGAAAAGATCCAGACAGTCATATAGGAATACTTCAAAAACCTTACTCTACTAAGTTTGAAAACCTAGAAGAAATCGATGAATATCTGAAATCCTGTGAATCACCAAAGCTCAACCAAGAACGGATTGACAGCTTAAACAGACCCATAATATATGAAGAAACTGAAGATGTAATAAGAAACCTCCCAACTAAAGAAAAGTCCAGGCCCAGATGGTTTCACGACAAAATTCTATAAAACATTTCAAAAAGACTTACAACCATGAGCTGCAGAGATGGCCTAGCAGTTAAGAGTGCTGACTGCTTTTGCAGAGGACCCGGGTTCGATCCCCAGCACCCACATGGCAGCTAAGAACCATCTTTAACTCCAGTTCTAGGGGAATCTGACACCCTCTTCTGACCTCCGCAGCATTGCATGACACAGGTGCACAAACCTACATGCAGACAGTACATTCATACACATTAAAAAAAAAGACTTACAACCATTATTACTCAATTGTTTAGAAGGATACAGAGGGAATGCTTTCAAATTCCTTCTCTGAAGCCAGCATCACTCTATTACCCAAACCGGGCAAAGATACAACCAAAAAGGAGAACTACAGACCCATCTCATTAATGAACACAGATGTCAAAATTCTAAACAGGATACTTGAAAATCGCATACAGACCCACATCAAGAAGATCATCCATCATGACCAAGTCGGATTCATACCGGAGATGCAGGGATGGTTCAACATGTGAAAATCAATAAATATCATCAAGAATATAAATGGACTGAAAGACAAAAACCACACGATCATCTCAATTGATGCAGAAAAAGCCTTTGACAAAATCCAGCATCTTTTCATGCTTAAAGTCCTAGAGGGAAATGGACTGGAGGGACCATTCCTCAATGTAATCAAAGCCACGTACAGGAAATTCACAGCCAACATCATCCTAAATGGGGAAATGATAGAAACATTCCCTTTAAAGGTAGGAACTCAACAAGGCTGCCCCCTGTCACCACTCCTCTTCAATATAGTGCTTGAAACACTTGCTAGGGCAATAAGGCAAGAAAAGTAAATTAAAGGAGTACTAATTGGAAATGAGGAAGTCAAGCTATTCTTTTTGCTGATATGATTGTTTACCTAAGAGATGCTAAAAACTCCACCAGAAAACTCATAGAAATGATTAAGAGCTTCAGTAAAGTGGCAGGATACAAAATTAACCCAGAAAAGTCAGTAGCCTTTCTTTACACCAACAACAAGCAACTGAAGAAAAAATTCAAGGGGACCTTCCCACTCACAATAGCCTCAAAAACAGTAAAATACCTAGGAACAAACCTAACCAAAGACAACAAAGATCTCTAAAACAAAAATTTTAAACCCCTGAAGAAGGAAATTGAAGAAGACATCAGAAGATGGAAAAACCTCCCATGCTCATGGATTGGGAAAATTAATATAGTCAAAATGTCCATTCTACCCAAACTCTTGTAGAGATTTAATGCAATTCCAATTAAAATCCCCAAGAGTTTCTTCACAGGCTTGGAGAAAAAATTCCTTAATTTCATATGGAAAAACAAAGACCCCGAATAGCCAAAACAACCCTGAGTGAAAAGAGCAATACAAGAGGGAATCTGTATACCAGACTTTAAACTATACTACAGGGCTATAGTCATAAAAACAGCATGGTACTGGCACAAAAACAGACCTGTTGATCAATGGAACAAAACTGAAGATTCAAACTTGAGCACATATGATTTCAGCCACCTCATATTTGACAAGGGGGCCAAGAAAGACAGCATCTTCAGCAAGTGGTGTTGGCAAAACTGGATCATCACTTGAAGAAGAATGAAATTAAACCCCTACCTCTCACCCTGTACAAAAATCAACTCCAGATGGATTAAAGACCTCAACATGAAACCCCAAACTCTGAAGGTGTTAGAAGACAAAGTTGGCAGCAGACTACAAGACATAGGCATAGGAAAAGACTTCCTAAATCAGACAGCAGCTGCACAAGAATTAAGGTCGACAATTGACAAATGGGACCCCATTAAACTCAAAAGCTTCTGTACATCAAAAGTAACAATCAAGGAAGTGAAGAGAAATCCCACAGAGTGGGAGGAAACCTTTCACTGCAGATACATCTGACAAAGCATTGATTTCCAGAATATATAAACTACTCAAAAAACAAAGAAAAAAGAAAACAAATGACCCACTCAATAGATGGAGCAAAGAGCTGAACAGAGACTTCACAAGTGAGGAATTAGAGATGGGCTGATGAAACATCTTAAGAAGTGTTCAACATCACTAATCATTAAGGAAATGCCAAAATCAAAACCACTTTAAGATATCATCTTATCTCCAATAAGACTGGCTAGGATCAAGAAAACAAATGATACCAAGTGCTGGGAGGTTGTGGGAAAGGGGGACACTATCACTGCTGGTGGAGAAGGTAAACTGAGTACAGCCATATGGAAAGCAGTGTGGAGACCCTTGGTTACTTGGAATGAACTTGCCACCTAACCAGCCATACCACTTCTGGGTATGTACCACAAGTTCATCTTACCAGAGATACATGACAAGCCATGTTTATTGCAGCTCTCTTCAAAATAGCAAGGAGCTGGAACAACCCAAAGTGCCCCTCAAAGTGGATAGAGAAAATGTGGTACAATCTACACAATGGAGTTCTTTTGCAGCAGTAAAGAAAGACGACATCACGAGCTTTGCAGGAAATGGGTGAGCTAGAGGACATCATTGCTGAGTGAAATACACAGTCAAAAAAAAAATGACGAAGCCGGGCGTCTGGTGGCGCACGCCTTTAATCCTAGCACTTGGGAGGCAGAGGCAGGCGGATCTTTGTGAGTTCAAGGCCAGCGGTCTACAGAGTGAGTTTCAGGACAGCTGGGCCAGGAGGACCCTGTCTCAAAAAAGACCAAAAAACAAAAACAAAAAAAACAAAAAAAACAAATGACGAATGGTATCCCTCATCTGTGGATGCTAGTGCCAATTACCTAGTTGCAGTATTTCTTGTGCATGGGAGCTTTTGTCCAAGTAGTTGGGAGTTATGCATATCGGAAACAACAACACAGAGAGGACTGCATAATGAACTGATTGAAACAGTGAATTCTGCTCAAAACAGTCAACTTCCATGGGAATTTTGGGAAAGATTGAGAAAGAGATGAAAGATATTTGGCAGAATGAATGAGCTCTGGTGGGGTCGGGGGGATAGGGGGGGAGAATCACGGGTCTAGATTTGAAAAAAAAATAGTTAAAAAATAAAGTAATTTACGTCACTATAAAAAAAAAAAAACAGGCTGAAAGAATTCATGTCCAGAGGGGCTGGAGAGAGGTCGTGGTTAAGAGCACTGACTGCTCTTGCAGAGGACCCAGGTTCCATTCTCAGCACCCACTGGCAGCTAAGAGATCATCTTTAAACCAGTGTGGTGGCACATGCCTTTAATCTAGCACTCGGGAGGCGAGGCAGCAGATCTCTGTGTAGTTCAAGGTCCAGCCTGGTCTACAGAGTGAGTTCCAGGCCAGCTGGGCTATAGGGAAGACTGTCTTAAAAAATAAAAGCTAATGTCCAGAAAGTCAGCCCTTCAGAGAATACTTGAAGCAATACAAGGAGTGGAATTTAGGAATGACTCTACCCAAGCACAACAGAAAAATACATAATGAAGTATGTATTCTATATCCGAGAACAAGAATGCTCCAAAATAATGGGAAAGCAATATACAGCTCTCAATATACCTTTAAAATATCTCAATGGACTGAACTTCTCCATCAAGAAGACATAGACAGGAGATGGATTAAGAAGCAAAAATCAAAGCAGGCTTGGTGGACATGCCTTTATTCCAGCACTTGCAGAGGCAGGTGTATCTCTGTGAGTTCAAAGCCAGCCTTGTCTACAGAGGCAAGCCCAAGGCCAGCTGGGACTAAAGGGAGACCTGTCTCAAAAAGACCAAAAAAAAAAAAAAAAAAAAAAAAAGAAAAAGAAAAAGAAACAAAACCATCTTTTTGTTTCCTGCAAAGAAACCATCTCATTTTATTTATTTATTTTTTTTTGTATTGAGATGGGTCTCCTTTTAGTCCAGTGGCCTGGAGTAGACTAGGTGGCCTTGACCTCACAGAGATCTGCTGCCTCTGTTTGCCTCTGCCTCTGCTCTGCCTCTGCCTTCCGAGTGCTGGGATTAAAGGATGCGCACATGCCTGGCTTAAAGATGGCTTCTTAGCTGCCATGTGGGTGCTGGAAATCGAACCCTTGTCCCTGTAGAGCAGGTGATGCTCTTAACCACTGATCCAATCTCTCCAAGCCCCCCCCATTCACTTTTAAAGGACAGGCACTACTAGGTAAAGGGGGAAAATTATTTAAGCAAATGGCACCAAGAAATAAGCAGGAAGTTGCTATTTAATATCAGAGTAAAATATATTCAATGTAAAACTAATCAGAAGAGAATAAAGGGTCATTTCATTCTTTATCAAAAGGAACAATTAACCAAGAAGATATCACAATCAGTGAATATCATATCACCAAACTGTTTGCACCCAGCTTCATAAACACAATCGTACAGGACTTTAAGGCACAGATGAACTCCAACACACTCAGTAGTAGGGTACTTCAGTACCCATTGTATCCATCAGACACTGGTAGTAGGGTACTTCAATACCCATTGTATCCATAGACAGGTCAAACAGACAAGAATAAACAGAGAGACATCGAACTGAACAATATGATACACCATATGGTCTCTAACAAATATCTACCCAGTATTCACCCAAACACCAAGAATATACTTTCAATTAAGCACCCCATTGAACCTTCTCCAAATTGACCACTACTGGGACACAGAATAAACCTCAACAAATACAAAAAAATTTCCCATGCATTCTATCAGACCACAATGCAATAAAGCTAATATCAACATCAGAAGAAGCCCTAGTAAATAGGAATTCATGGAGATTAAACAACACACTCTTGATAATCGAATATAGATCAATGGAGAATTTAAGAAAGAAAGAAATGTGCTGGGTGTTGTGGCACATGCTTTATTATCTAGCACTGGGGAGGCAGAGGCAGTTGGATCTTTGTGAGTTCAAGGCCAGCCTGGTCTACAGAGTGAGTTCCAGGACAGCTAGACTCAGGGAGACCCTGTCTTGAAGACCAAAAAAAAAAAAAAAAAAAGAAAGAGAAGGAAATGTATTCCTGTGAATTAAGCAAAATGACAGTGCAACACCAGAAAATCTCTAGAAAACTTTAAAAGCAGTTTTAAAAGGAAATTATAGCTCTAAGTGCCTACAGTAAAACAACAACAACAACAACAACAACAACAACAACAAAAACCAGAAAGAGCACAAGAAAGTGATTTACTTAACATAGCAACTCAAAACACTTGAAAAAAAAAACAAAAAAAAAAAAAAAAAAGAAGAAATAACAAAAAACAGGCAGAGATTAATGAAACAGAAACAAAGAAACAATTACAAGAATTCAATGAGTCCAAGAGTATCCTTGAAAAGCTGAACAAGATAGACAGACCTACAGCTCAGTTAACCAAAAGAAAGAAAGAGCAACTCCAAATCGACAAAATTAGGATGAAAGGGAAAAGACAACATCACAACAAAAGACCAGACATTATATGAGGACTACTTTAAAAACCTATTTGCTATTTAAAGCTGAAAACTAAAAGAAATGAATGAATATCGTTAAATCCAGGAAAACACCAAAGCTAACCCAAGAGAGATCAACAGCTTAAACAGACCCGTTAAGCATGAGGACTTCAAACAGCAACTTAATACTCCAACTAAAAAAGCCCAGGCCCGGATGGATTTATGAGCAGAATTCCACAGACATTTAAGAATATCTACAAGCAACATTACTTAACTTATTCAAAAAGATAAAAAGGGGAGAACTCCCAAGTTCTAAATACAAACCAGTAAAACAATAAAGGAAAACTGTAGACCATATCCTTAATGAATATAAATGCACATTTTTAAAAAATTTATTTGGGGCTGAAGAGATGCCTAGCAGTAAGAGCTATGACTGCTCTTTGCAGAGGACTGGGTTCGATCCCAGCACCCACTTGGCAGTGAGAACCATCTTTAAACTCCAGTTCAGAGGAATCTGCACCCTCTTGTGCTCCGTGGCATTGCAGACACAGGTGCACAACTACATGCAGACAGTACATTCATACACATACAAGAATAAATAAAAATTTAAAATTTTTTAAAATTTTTATTTATTTATGTGTTAATATTATTATTTTCAGACCAGAGTTCTAGTCCCAACACCTATATCAGGAATCTCTGCTAGAAGCAATACTTTCCTCAGGCTTTGGCAGGCACCTACAGGCAGGTTTGCATATGTGACACACATGCTTGTAGCACACACACACACACAAGGCCACAAATGTACACTTCTAAGTAATATATGAAATCTAAACAAGAAGTTAATGTTTTTAATATATATTTAAGATATATAATTGAGGGAATAAAAGAGGAATGTCTTAAGAAAGACAGTCTGTAACCAAGACATTAGTGAACTTCACAAAGGCCATCACAAGTATTCTTAACATTGTCACATATACAAGATTGCTGGTTTTTGGAATTACATTGTTAAAGTTTTTCTTAGGATTTTTTTCTCTTTTATTTTGTGATGAATTAGACCATAGAGTGTTTCCTTGAGATGCATTGGTCCTGATTGCAGGCTGATAAGATAAAACCCTATTTCACAGTGGATGAAAGAATCCTTCCTAAGTATGTCACAGTGGAGTCAAAGCTTATGCTTTGGTTATAAATCAAATTTATAATCTTTTTTTGTTTTGGTTAGTTTTGAGACAGGGGCTCCCCGTAGCCTCAGCTTCTGGCTCTCATATGTACACCAGGCTGTTCCTACATCTCACAAGAGATCTTCTGCCTCTGCCTCCAGAGGCGGATTAAAGGAAATGCATCACAGTATCAGAACTTTTTTTTTTTTTTTTTTTTTTTGAGACGGGGTCTCACTATGTAGTACCTGGCCTGGAACTCACTATGTAAATCAGGTTGGCCTCAAATTCAGGGATCTGTCTGCCTCTGCCTCCCCTAGTTCTGGGATTAAAGGTTTATGGCCTCCATACCTGGCTGGAATACTCTTTTAGATAAAGTGACACTATGTATCCCTGACTGGCCTGTAACTTGCTATGTAGACCAGGCTGGCATTCTCCATCTCATACAGGTCTGCTGCCTCTGCCTCCTTGGTGCTAGGATTAAAGGTATATTCCAATATGCCCTGCCTGCACTGGTATTTTTTACTCTTATCTGGTAAGAGGCTCCAACCAGATTGAGAAGCTCCTTTTCCTTGCCACATCCACTTAATTTTCCATGTCTTTCTTCATGCTTATTTTTCCCCTGTGAGACTTTATTATTGTTTGTTTGGGGTCTTTTTNACACCCTCTTCTGACCTCTGCAGCATTTCACGACACGGGTGCACACACCTGCATGCAGACAGTACATTCATACACATACCGAAATAAATAAAAATTAAAAAAAAAATTTTTAAGTGTTCAATGTTGCTAATTATTAAGGATATGTAAAATAAAAACATTTTAAGATACCATCATACTCTAGTAAGACTGGCTAGGATCAAGAAAGAACATGATACCAAATGCTGGAGAGGTTGTAGGGGAAGGGGAACACTCATCCACTGGTGGTGGGAATGTAAACTCATACAGCCACTATGGAAAGCAGTGTGGAGAACCCTTAAAAGACTCAAAATGAGGCCGGGTGTGGTGGCGCACGCCTTTAATCCTAGCACTTGGGAGGCAGAGGCAGGCGGATCTTTGTGAGTTCAAGGCCAGCCTGGTCTACAGAGTGAGTTTCAGGACAGCTGAGGCTACAGGGAGACCCTGTCTCAAAAAGACCAAAAAAACAAAAAACAAAAAAAACAAAAAAAACAAATGACGAATGGTATCCCTCATCTGTGGATGCTAGTGCCAATTACCTAGTTGTCAGTATTTCTTGTGCATGGGAGCTTTTGTCCAAGTAGTTGGGAGTTATGCATATCGGAAACAACAACAACAGAAAGGACTGCATCAATGAACTGATTGAAACAGTGAACTTCTGCTCAAAACAGTCAACTTCCACATGGAGAATTTTGAGAAAGATTGAGAAAGAGATGAAAAGCATATTTGGCAGAATGTATGAGCTCTGGTGGGGTCGGGGGATAGGGTGGGGGACACGGGTCTAGATTTGAAAAAAAAAATAGTTAAAAAAATAAAGTAATTACTCAACTTAAAAAAAAAAAAACAGGCTGAAAGAATTCATGTCCAGAGGGGCTGGAGAGATGGCTCAGTGGTTAAGAGCACTGACTGCTCTTGCAGAGGACCCAGGTTCCATTCTCAGCACCCACATGGCAGCTAAGAATCATCTTTAAACCAGGTGTGGTGGCACATGCCTTTAATCCTAGCACTCGGGAGGCAGAGGCAGGCAGATCTCTGTGAGTTCAAGGCCAGCCTGGTCTACAGAGTGAGTTCCAGGCCAGCTGGGGCTATAGGAAGACCCTGTCTAAAAAAAATAAAAGCTAATGTCCAGAAAGTCAGCCCTTCAGAGAATACTTGAAGCAATACAAGGAGTGGAATTTAGGAATGACTCTACCCAAGCAGCAACAGAAAATACATAATGAAAGTATGTATTCTATATCCGAGAACAAGAATGCACCAAAATAATGGGAAGCAATATACAGCTCTCAATAATACCTTTAAATATCTCAATGGACTGAACTCTCCAATCAAGAGGCATAGACTAGTAGAATGGATTAAGAAGCAAAATCCAAAGCCAGGCTTGGTGGCACATGCCTTTAATCCCAGCACTTGCAGAGGCAGGTGTATCTCTGTGAGTTCAAAGCCAGCCTTGTCTACAGAGCAAGCTCCAGGCCAGCTGGGACTAAAGGGAGACCCTGTCTCAAAAAGACCCAAAAAAAAAAAAAAAAAAAAAAGAAAAAGAAAAAGAAACAAAATCCATCTTTTTGTTTCCTGCAAAGAAACCCATCTCACTTTTATTTATTTATTTTTTTTTGTATTTTTGAGATAGGGTCTCCTTTTAGTCCCAGCTGGCCTGGAGTAGACTAGGCTGGCCTTGACCTCACAGAGATCTGCCTGCCTCTGCCTTTGCCTCTGCCTCTGCCTCTGCCTCTGCCTCCCGAGTGCTGGGATTAAAGGCATGCGCCACCATGCCTGGCTTAAAGATGGCTCTTAGCTGCCATGTGGGTGCTGGAAATCGAACCCTTGTCCTCTGTAAGAGCAGGTGATGCTCTTAACCACTGATCCATCTCTCCAGCCCCCCCCCATCTCACTTTTAAGGACAGGCACTATCTTAAGGTGAAAGGATGGAAAAATCTATTCTAAGCAAATGGCACCAAGAAATAAGCAGGAGTTGCTATTCTAATATCAGATAAAATATACTTCAATGTAAAACTAATCAGAAGAGATAAAGAGGGTCATTTCATTCTTATCAAAGGAACAATTAACCAAGAAGATATCACAATCGTGAATTCATATACACCAAACTCTGGTGCACCCAGCTTCATAAACACAATCGTACAGGACTTTAAGGCACAGATGAACTCCAACACACTAGTAGTAGGGTACTTCAGTACCCATTGTATCCATCAGACACTGGTAGTAGGGTACTTCAATACCCATTGTATCCATGAGACAGGTCAAACAGACCAAGAATAAACAGAGAGACATCTGAACTGAACAATATGATACACCATATGGTCCTAACAAATATCTACCCAGTATTCCACCCAAACACCCAAGAATATACTTTCTATTAAGCACCCCATTGAACCTTCTCCAAATTGACCACATACTGGGACATGGAATAAACCTCAACAAATACAAAAATTTTTTTCCATGCATTCTATCAGACCACAATGCAATAAAGCTTAATATCAACATCAGAAGAAGCCCTAGTAAATAGGAATTCATGGAGATTAAACAACACACTCTTGAACAATGAATAGATCAATGGAGAATTTAAGAAAGAAAGAAATGTGCTGGGTGTTGTGGCACATGCCTTTAATCCTAGCACTTGGGAGGCAGAGGCAGTTGGATCTTTGTGAGTTCAAGGCCAGCCTGGTCTACAGAGTGAGTTCCAGGACAGCTAGACTACAGGGAGACCCTGTCTTGATAAGACCAAAAAAAAAAAAAAAAAAAGAAAGAAAGAAATGTATTCCTGGAATTAAGCAAAATGACAGTGCAACACCAGAAAATCTCTAGAAAACTTTAAAAGCAGTTTTAAGAAGGAAATTTATAGCTCTAAGTGCCTACAGTAAAACAACAACAACAACAACAACAACAACGACAACAACAAAAACCCAGAAAGAGCACAAAGAAGTGATTTACTTAACATAGCAACTCAAAACACTTGAAAGACAATGACAACTGAATTTCAAACCCAACAGACAAGAAGAAATAACAAAAACCAGAGCAGAGATTAATGAAACAGAAACAAAGAAAACAATACAAAGAATCAATGAGTCCAAGAGTATCCTTGAAAAGCTGAACAAGATAGACAGACCTACAGCTCAGTTAACCAAAAGAAAGAAAGAGCAACTCCAAATCGACAAAATTAGTGATGAAAGGGAAACAGCACAACACACAACAAAAAGATCCAGAACATTATATGAGACTACTTTAAAAACCTATTTGCTATTTAAAGCTGAAAACCTAAAAGAAATGAATGAATATCTTAAATCCCAGGAAACACCAAAGCTAACCCAAGAAGAGATCAACAGCTTAAACAGACCCGTAAGCATGAGGCACTTCAAACAGCAACTTAATACCTCCCAACTAAAAAAAGCCCAGGCCCGGATGGATTTAGAGCAGAATTCCACCAGACATTTAAAGAATATCTACAAGCAACATTACTTAACTTATTCAAAAAGATAGAAACAGGGAGAACTCCCAAGTTCCTAAATACCAAAACCAGTAAAACCAATAAAGAAAACTGTAGACCCATATCCTTAATGAATATAAATGCACATTTTTAAAAATTTATTTGGGGCTGAAGAGATGGCCTAGCAGTTAAGAGCTATGACTGCTCTTGCAGAGGACCTGGGTTCGATCCCCAGCACCCACTTGGCAGCTGAGAACCATCTTTAACTCCAGTTCCAGAGGAATCTGACACCCTCTTGTGACCTCCGTGGCATTGCACGACACAGGTGCACAAACCTACATGCAGACAGTACATTCATACACATACAAGAATAAATAAAAATTTAAAAAATAATTTTAAAATTTTTATTTATTTATTGTAATTATTATTATTTTCCAGACCAGAGTTCTAGTCCCAACACCTATATCAGGAATCTCTGCTAGAAGCAATACTTTCCTCAGGCTTTGGCAGGCACCTACAGGCAGGTTTGCATATGTGCACACATGCTTGTAGCACACACACACACACAAGCACACACATGTACACTTCTAAGTAAATATATGAAATCTAAAACAAGGAAGTAATGTTCTAATATATATTTAAGCATATATATTGAGGGAATAAAAGAGGAATGCTTAAGAAAGACAGTCTGTAACCAAGACATTAGTGAACTTCACAAAGGCCAATCACAAGTATCTTAACAATTGTCACATATACAAGATTGCTGGTTTTTGGAATTACATTGTTAAAGTTTTTCTTAGGATTTTTTTTCTCTTTTATTTTGTGATGAATTAGACCATAGAGTGTTTCCTGAGATGCATTGGTCCTGATTGCAGGCTGATAAGATAAAACCCTATTTCACAGTGGATGAAAGAATCCTTCCTAAGTATGTCACAGTGGAGTCAAAGCTTATGCTTTGGTTATAAATCAAATTTATAATCTTTTTTTGTTTGGTTAGTTTTGAGACAGGGGCTCCCCGTAGCCTCAGCTGGCCTGGCTCTCACTATGTACACCAGGCTGTCCTACATCTCACAGAGATCTTTCTGGCCTCTGCCTCCAGAGTGCTGGGATTAAAGGAAGGCATCACAGTATCAGACTTTTTTTTTTTTTTTTGAGACGGGGTCTCACTATGTAGTACCTGGCCTGGAACTCACTATGTAAATCAGGTTGGCCTCAAATTCAGGGATCTGTCTGCCTCTGCCTCCCCTAGTTCTGGGATTAAAGGTATATGGCCTCCATACCTGGCTGGAATACTCTTTTAGATAAAGTGACACTATGTATCCCTGACTGGCCTGTAACTTGCTATGTAGACCAGGCTGGCCTATCTCCATCTCATACAGGTCTGCCTGCCTCTGCCTCCTGAGTGCTAGGATTAAAGGTATATTCCAATATGCCCTGCCTGCACTGGTATTTTTTACTCTTATCTGGTAAGAGGCTCCAACCAGATTGAGAAGCTCCTTTTCCTTGCCACATCCACTTAATTTTCCATGTCTTTCTTTCATGCCTTATTTTTCCCCTGTGAGACTTTATTATTTGTTTGTTTGGTCTTTTTGAGGCAGTGTCTCCCACAGGAGATCCACCTGCCTCTGCCTCCTGAGTACTGTATTAATAAATACTGTATTTTCTAGGTGTCACCACACCTAGCAAAACTTTATTTCTTACTGTAATCATGTATAGACAGAGATGTAGTCTTAAACTTCTTCATTGCTGAACAAAGATGTAGACCAAACTTAGGACTGATAGTCTCAACCTGCATGATACAAGAAGGCCCAAGCAGGAGACTGGAAGACCATAATTTGATGACCTGGCCAGCCAGTCATTCTTAGTGAGATGCTATATCAGAAAAAGTCAGATAAAAGTGAGTGCTGTCATGGGCTCCAGACCAATAGTGAAACCCAAATGCTGTGAAGACAGGTCAGTGAATGGGTGAAATTGATGTTAATCTGGCCTCATCCTCCCAAGGAGACATAGCCATCCTGAGGCAGCCTGCTCTGTTTGATGCATCTGGGTTCCTTCTAGCACTCGGATATGACATAAATCCTACAGGACTCAGTCATTGATATCTCAGCCTTTCTGCTCCAGGGTGAGGCGCACTAGGTGCCCCACCTCCCATTACCAAGTTCTGCTTCATTTCCTTTGATGACAGCAGCCCTCCCCACTCAAATTTCCATGCTTTACCATTGAATTTTCTCCCCAGTCCTTTGGAACTTTCCCCTCCCATCACATGAGTGAACTTCCATACAAGCCTGTTCCAATCACGCTGTGTTAATTCCCTTCAAGCTTCTCATTGACCTCAGAAGACTTTGGAACTCTGAAGCAAAATGCAGAAAGCTTAACCCAAGTGCCAGCCTGGAAATGTCGGCTCCCCTGCTCCTGAAATGCCCCATGGCTCTCAGTGTTTCCCCGGTGTCGTTTCTCCTATCTCACACTGCATCTAGTTTGGGGGCAAGCATAAGCCATAGTTTAACAACATTTGGGTCCATGTGGTTTAGACTATGCAAATCCGATCTCTTCTAATAAATCCTTAACTGAAGTACTATGTGTCTCCCCTTTTTTTCTGAACAATGCACCAAGTAATCATTTTTTATTATTTTTTTAATTTTATTTATTTTTGTATGTGTATGAACATACTGTCTGCATGTAGGTTTGTGCACCTGTGTCGTGCAATGCCGCGGGGGTCAGAAGAGGGTGTTGGATTCCCCTGGAAATGGAGTTCTCCTTGAACTGGAGTTACAGATGGTTCTTAGCCATCATGTGGGTGCTGGGGATCGAACCTGGGTCCTCTGCAAGAGCAGTCGGTGCTCTTAACCGCTAGGCTATCTCTCCAGCCCACACCAAGTAATCTTTTAGAAACCCCAGGACACCAATCTGCATTCAGCTGTATTTTAAACAAGGAATAAGTCACTTCTACTTAAGGATCATTATGCTTAGAAAGATCCTATTCAATTTCCCTCCTTTTGTGGCTGGCTATGGCCCCTCTGGCTTGAACTGGTTTTCAGTGCATGCACAATAAAGTACACTGTGTCCTTAAAGTGCTCTTTTAGGGAGAATTTCTGATTTACCATCTTCTGCCCATGCATATTTGGGCATGCATATGATTAAAGTCAGATGCATTTTGGAAAAGGACATGCATGACAGAGAAATAATAAGTAACTTAATCTGTCAATCAAAATATGTGCTATCTTCCTCTTTCTTTCACCAGGAACATTATTTTTATTTTTATTTTATTTTATTTATTTATTTATTTATTTATTTATTTATTTATTTATTTTTGGTCTTTTCGAGACAGGGTCTCCCTATAGCCCCAGCTGTCCTGGAACTCACTCTGTAGACCAGGCTGGCCTTGAACTCACAAAGATCTGCCTGCCTCTGCCTCCCAAGTGCTAGTATTAAAGGCGTGCGCCACCACACCTGGCAGGAACATTATTTTTATAGGAGACAAAAATTTAATTTACAAGCTTACAAGCAGAACTTTTGCATGAGTATAATTCCAGGCCATTAGACATAGAAGCAGGATAATGAGAAGTTCATTGGCAGCCTCAGCAGCAGAACAAATTTGAAAGTAATTTGGGCTACTTAATACAAGATAAAAGTGCTTGTCTTCCTCACATTCTTTTACTTTCTTGTCCTAAAGGACATAGTCTCAAAAGTCAAAAAGAAAGAAAAAGCAGCCCAGTTTTTCTCTCAATCATGTTATTGGACTAGGGGATTGCTTCCTATTTCAAATCTCAGGCTGCCTACTCAAAATAGTGGAGTTAGAAAGTTACAAAGGGGATTTTAAAACATTGTCATGATGTTATTTCTACTTCGAATAAGATGCATAGTATATATAGTATATATATATATATACTATATATACACAGTATATATATGCTGACTATATATATATGTATATATATAGTCAGTATGTGCAAGCCCACATGTAGAAGGGATATGTATTATTTATTTGTTTATGTATTTACTTTGATTTTATGTGTTTTGTCTACATGTATGCACATGTATGCAAGTGCAGTGTCCACGGAGGCCAGAAGAGGGCATCACTCTTCCCCTGGAATTGGAGTTAATGTCACTTGTTAGCCATCTTGTGGGTGCTGGGTAAACAACCCTGGTCCTCCGAAAAAGCACCCACTGCTCTTAGCAGCAGAACCATCTCATCTCTACAGCCCACAAGTCAAAATGTTTAACAGGGGCTCAAACGTTTCAGAGGATGACTTGCATTAAAATACCTGTTAGCAAGATCTTGTCATTTAATTCATCTTTTGTTTGCACGTGTGTGAATGTACATTTGTACAACAGCTCCGGCTGCGACATCACCCGCTGGATGCTCCTTCACCTGCTAAGTAAGCTGCCTCGAAGGCCTGAGCTTATCCTTGTTTCATTCTCCTCTCATTTGGTGCCATCTACTGTCACTCTGGGTCTGAGGAAATGGAAGAGCTTTTCAACCGGAGGTAGTGTTGTAAAGAATGTCCAATCAGACACACAGAGAGTAGGGGGCAGGCTTCATTCTGCAGCCCGTGCTTTTCTCCCATGTCAAGATCTGTAAGGACTGCTGCCCTGACTGCTACATTTGTGAATAAGATAAACCGTGACATATGACTCATGATCAAATGCAGCCCTATGTACAATCTTTTACAATCTCTCTGAGGAAATCCTGCATTAAAATAACTGCTGGCAAGAACTTATTTTTGTTTCATTTCCTGGTCCGCTCCTGCCATCTGCTGTCACTCAGCGTCTCACACTGGTGGACCGTGGTCCACTAGGCGGCAATGTTGTTTCATAGTCCAGGGAAGCTCTCGGAGCAAGGGGCGGGCTGCAGCAATCTGATTCGCCATCTTCGCTCTCTCTCCCTTCTGGACCTCTAGATTGTCTGCTTTGTCTTCTCGCCCTGTGACTCGTCCCTACCGGGAGAAGCTCAGTGAGGACGGAATGTCCAGGAACCAGGAGCTGGTAAGTGGCGTCCTGACGGAAGGAGGCTGTGTCCTCTCCCCGCCTTCCCGCTCCTCGCTCTGGCCCTGCTGGGCTGCGCCGCCTGCAGAAGCCCCGGGCGTCCTGTCCCGGCCCCGCTCGTACTTGCCGCTGCAGCGCTGTCCGCAGGAGTCCTGGGCTCCGGGCTCCGGAGGACGCAGTGGGCTTGTGGAGCTGCAGCCGCGCGGAGCGGCGGGGTTCTCGGCCCTGGTCTGCGACTGCGGGGCGTGGGGCGGCCGGAGCGCGGCTCGGGAACGTGCTTAGTCCCGGCGCCCTGCCGCCCAGTGCAGCCACGGATCAGCCTCTCCCAAGCCACGGTCTGCAGTGGGCCTTTCCAGCACCCACCCAGGCCAATAGCCGTTCCTTCCCTTGTGGGAGCTCCTCTGGGTTTGCTTCCTGGCCGGCTGTCTCTGAATCTGTGTTACTTTGTATCTGTGTCTGTGATCTCTCTGCCTTAGTGTCTCAGTGATCTGCCCGTGAGTCTGTCTCCCTCACTGTCTGAATCTTATCTGAGCAGCAGCTCTGTCCTTTGTCTCTTCTGTCACTAGCCCATTGTTTTTCATGATCTCTCACTACCTCTTTCCCCGGAATATGTCTCTGACGCCCTGGAGTCTCTAGGAAGTGAGTTGGGATCCTGATTTCCAGTTCCTGCTTAGTGACCCTGATTGGGGACTGCTCTCTGCAGTTTCTTTCTTTTTGCTTCTGTGTCTCTGCTTGTTCTTCTTGTGTGTGGTGCTGTGCTTGTGCCTGGCCATGAAACCCAGGGCTTCATGCATTCCAGACAAGCTCCCTGCACCTGTGATGCGTCCCCACTAAACTTTTTTTTTTTTTAATCTTTGAAACGTCTGACTCTGTAGGCCCCGTTGATATTGAACTTGCAGTCTACCTGTTTGGGTTTCCAAGTCACTGGGATTAGAGCCCCGCACCTTCAGGGGTGACCCTCTGTCTTCCCTGTGGAAATGAAGAAGCAGAGAAGCTTCTACCAGGTGCCCAGGAACTACCTGCACTTCTGTCTCCTGTTGGTCGGGGCTGGTGGGAAGCGGACAGAAGACTAACTGTGTCTCTTCCTGCAAGATCTCTGCACCCAGAGGGACCCCTGGGAGCTCCCCTGACGGTGCCTGAGGAATCTCAACATTCAAAGAGTGAAAGAGATTCAGAGACAGGAGCAGAGATCCTGAGAGATAGACAGGGCAGCAAAGGGACAGATGGACCCGCAGGACACAGGCAGGCCAGAGCCAGGTCTGGAAGTCGGGTTCATTTTCTCTACTCCCCCATTTCCTCTCCAACCCCCTTGAAGGTCTGGTTGGGGAGGAATAGCCCCAGGTGGTTTGGGAAATAGGTCAGAAGAAAGGAGCTGGGGTGGTCCTTCTTGGAGTTCCCTGAGGACAGGGTCACTGGTGGGGTCGAGTACTGGTCACTGAGTCACAGAAGAAAGGGGGGAAGGGTTTGGAGAATGGTTTGAGAATGGGGAAGTTTTGGGGGGAAGAGTGGGGTTGCAGGAGGGAGCAGGAGCATCAGAAGTGTACCCTAATTCTCCCTGGGGACATGGAGGGTCCTGTGGTTCTCTGGGTGTCTCTGTGTTTGCCATCTGATCTCTCTGTTCCTTTTCTCCATGTCCAGTTTTGTTGTGTTTTGCAGACAGGATCTCATTCTGTAGGCAAGTCTGGTCTGGAATTCAGAGTGTGGGCCAGGCTGGCCTCAGACTTGTGGCAGTTCTCTTTCCTCAGCCTTCCAAGCCTAGGTGTTTGTAGGCATGAGTCACAAACTGTGGCTACCAATACTTTTTGTCTCTCCTCTTTCTGTGGCTTGTAGCCTCTATTGGAGACCTTGACTTAAGGAGTAGCTGTGCACAGGGGTCTCAACCCTTCCCACTTCCTGTCTCTCTTAGTGTCCCCCACACTGCTAAGGTGAAGCATAGGAGGGGGACCCTCAGCCTATGCTCAGATCTCACTACACACTAGGCATGGTGGTGAAGTCCTGTAATCCCATCCACAGGAGGCTGCAGCAAGAGGAAGGTTGGGAACTTTGAGACCAAACTTGGCTACAGAGGAACTCAAAGTGTGACTGGGGCAACACAGTGAATCTGTCTGTGTGTTGTGTGTACACTGTGTCAGTACAGTGTACACTTGCATCTACATACTCCCATGTGAATGTGATCACACCTATGACACAGCGCGGGTGTGCAGCTCAGGGACCCCCTCGGCTGTCAGGCCTTGCATGCACTGTCTTTGAGACAGGCTCCCTTCCTGTGCTCTCTACTGCACACTAACTAGCCTGAGAGCGCTGAGCACTCTCCTGTCTCTGCCTCCCGTCTGCTCATGAGCACACTGGGATTACAGATGTCTCTGCTAAGCCTCCTCCTGTCCTAGGGAGGTTCTGGGACTGCATCTCAGGTCCTCACTGTTGCATGGTAAGTGCATTTACCTATTGAGCCGTCTCCTCAGCCCAGCCTCCCCAGAATCTCCTGAAACTCAGTTTCTTCTGGAGCATGGAGTGTTCCTATGCCTACCTGCCAGTGTGGTTGGACTACAACAAGGCCAGTAATAAGATTTGTCTTGGAAAGCCCAGAGACTTCTTTAGACTCTACTTAGCCTACCCACTGGATCTCTGAGACACAGATGTGTATAGTACAGAACTGTCCCCATCGTACATATAGGGAAGCTGTGTCCAGAGGAGAGATTTGAGTGTTGACTACCCTACTTACAGACTCTCTGGGGCAGACACTGTGGACAGAAACATGGCAGGAAATGCTCAAAGAGGTGGTAACACTGCTCTGTGGGAATTTGGTCCTTTTATAGCAGAGATTACTGGATTCTCTGGGGCTGTTTTTGTGAGGTCATACTTGATTAGAGTTCAAGAGGGCAGCTCAGCATCTATAGGGAGGAAATTTTGTAGCATGTCCTATTTTTCCTGATTTGAAGTGAGGTGCATGGGCTCATTTGGAGTTGGGCTTTTCTTGTTTGTATAAGTCACTGGGTCAGGCTTTAGGCAGGTGGAGTTTGATGGCTAGAGAAGAAATTAAAAAATATTTTTTCATTTATTTATTGTATGCGTGTACATCAATGCATTCCATGGTGTATGTGGAGGTCAGGGGACAGCCTTGTGGGAGTCAGTTTTCCCCTACCACCATGTGGGTTTGATGACTGGACTCAGGTAATTTGGTTTGGCCACCTGATCATTAAAACTGTGTTGTTTATTTTTTTTAGTCTTTATTGTTTGACTCTTTTTGTCTTTCTTTTTTTTCTTTTCAGACAGGGTCACATTATGTGGCACTGGCTGATCTGGAACTTTCTGTGTTAAACAGGGTGGCCTTAAACTCAGAGAGATCACCTTCCTTTTGTCTCCCAAGTTCTGAGATTGCAGGTGTGCCCCCCTCTGCCTGGTCTGATGTTTTTTGTTATTGTTGCTTTTGTGTCTGCAGATGGACAAGTAACTGAGGTACTGGCTAAGATCTCCTTTTATCTAAATGCTCTGGGGCTGAGATGGAGTGTCAGGAGCATCCTCTGGACATTCCTGGTGGACACAGTATAGTGGGCCAGAATGCATAAATGGCTTGATTTGTAGTTCGGAGTGGGTAGAGATCAGTTATCGCAGTAGCAGTGCAGACTGTGAAGTCACTGGCCATGAAGACCTTCTCCCTGTGGAGCCCCCTCCTGGTGAAGATGTAGTGGGTGAGATCTCTGAGACAGCATCTGGAGCTCAGAGAACTGGAATCTGGAAGATGCCGGTCAGTACAGAGGGGACTGAGAAACAGCAGAATTAATACAGGAAAGATGCAGTAGGAATAAAGGAATAAAGAGTCATAGTGCTTAAAGTAACACTATTGGGGGATTGAGGAAGACAGTAAGAATGATCATGACTGTGAAGAGGAGAGCAAACCCTGTGCGGAGCCCAGGAGCCCAGCTGTGGATAAAAATTACGGTCAGTACTAGAGATAGTGATTAGCCACTGGGGTCTAGAAGTGTCTGTGGATTTTATCTGGGTCTCACTGGAAGAGGAGATGGAAATTTTTAAGGAACTCAGAGGAAATTCTGTGTGGGCTTCTGGGAATGAAACAGTGTCCACTCTGGAGAAACAGGGCCAGGGTGACAGGCCTTATTGCTGGGCTGTAGTTGTGACATGAAGAAGACCTGAGAGTCCCTGTTCCAGACAGCTTGAGTGTGGTTTTGTCCTGTGGGAAAGTTTAAGATAGACCTAATGTCCTAGGTATACGTGAGGAGGCGATCTGGAAAATTTGAATGAGGAGTGAGGTTTTAGGCTGTCCTTATCTCCGGCCTCAGTGACAGCCTGGAATGTCTGTCACAGTGGTATACCGAGACAAGTGTCTGTGTCTAGTGGGAGGAAGGTCTGTAGGAAGGATCTTCCTTAGGGGAATTCCAAGGAGTTGAGGTGAGTTGTAGACATGGGAATAAAGAGGGATCATAACAGTGTCATTAGGACATCCAGGGAGATTGCTGATCCAGTGCAGTGTGTGCCCACAGGCATCAAGAACTGAGTTTGTTCCCTAGAGGCCATGGAAAGGTTCCTGGCATGGTGGCATGCACTTGATAGACCCTAGTGGGGAGGCAGGGACAGGTAGATGCTGTGGCTCTCTGTCCAGTCAGTGTAGCCCAGTTTTCAAGCTGCAGGTTTGTCTCAAAAAGAGGTGGATGACATTCCAGAGCCATGACACCTGAGACTGTCCTCTGGGTCCACCTTGATGCTCACACAAAAGCACCTGCATCCCCCCACCCCCACCCCACACACTGTTTCAGCTGGGAGAAGGGCAAGACTGTCTACAGTGTGAGCTTAGTGAGAACTCTCTTGGGACTTAGATAGCCTTTTCTGTATTTCTGGAACATTGAAGTGGCCAGGTTGTGTTGACTTGGTACCTAATTCTGAGAACTTACTCCCCAAGTGGTGTTAGAAATGAAGCTGGGTTATGATCACACCATAATGATCAGAGAAGCTCAGAGTGAGGAATGATGTGCTCATAAGTACAGTTTTAACCTCAGACCCTCTTCCTGTTTCCCTGGGGATCCCTCTGTGCAGTGGTAAAGGAATCACTAGAACTGGTAGACATGGGAGTCCCTGACATGGCGGGTCTCACTGAAGTTATTTACTAGTCATTCCCTGGCATAGGTACTCCCTGTTCTGGACAGGCTGTAAAATAAGGGAAGGTCTGAGGATTGTCTCTGGATTGGGAGAACTTGAGGTGGGACAGGCCTTGGAAGTGGATGAGAAGATCTGAAGAATGAGCATGCCTGTGGACAGAGGCTCTATGAGAACTTGGAGGCCGTTGGTCCCTAGATGTGTGGCCTGGTGGAGATTGTTGTCTGTGGGACAATCCAGGCAGCTACAGCTTGATTTTAGGGCTCCGCATCTTGCTTTCTATGGTGGCTCTGAAGCCTGTCAGGTTTTCTGGGCTGTATATGGAGGACAAGACAGTAAGACTTGGAGCTAAAGTAGGCTTCAGTGGAGCCGAGCTGCCTCCTTTGGTCTATCTTCAGCTCAGTTGTTACATGACTGGTTAGCATCATTATCACATAGTCTGAATGCCTGTCTCCTGCTACCATAAAACTGTAGCTGACAGTGACATAGCGGGGCTTAAAGTTTCCCAAGGCTTTAAAGTAAGCTCTGGACTTTGTAAGAGAAGAGTCTGTACTTGTTGATTATATTTTCTGAACCAGTAGAAGGTCCTTGAGTTGAGAGTTGAGAACTCGGAGGACCAGGTGAAGTTTTTAAATTGGCTAAGCTGGTTACTTAAATGGCCATCTTTGCCGGGCTTTTTTGAGGATGAGGTTCCCCACCTCAACCAGGTCAGAATGAGAGGCCTAGGGACATGGTACAACTTTTTTTTTTTTTTTTTTTGATGTTACTATTGCTAGTTCTATGTTTCTGCTTAGTATTCACGTGAAGTAGGTGACCACACATTAACATCTTCGTCTGCTCAGTGGAGAGTCCTTAGCACTTCCTTCTGGGAACTTCCAAGGAACCCCTCAGCTCCCTTAGTTTTCCTTTCACAGTGCTGTGATCTGCAAGGATAGGTAAAGCTCTTTCTTGAGTGAGAAATAGTTTGGAATCCAGCTGTTGCATAACAGTTAAAGCTTGCAAAAGATATTGTTTTGAGACTGTGTGTCCCTGAAACTCCAGCTGGACTGCAACTCACTATGTAGAGCAGACTGGCCTCATTTGCACAGAGATCTGCCTGCCTCTGGCTACTAAATGCTGGGATTGGGATTAAAGGCGTGCACCATCAGGTCTGGCTGACAAAAAAACATTTTAAAGTAAATTGTGACTCTGAAGTCTCAGTGTGTTCAGTTCTGACCAATTCGGTAGAAACTACAAGGAACGATCTTGAAAGAAGTAAATAGTTAAAAAAAAGTAAATAGTTTATATCACATCACATAGCCAAAGGTGCCCAAGAAATATATTAAGTCATAGACAAAGGCTAATAACTGGGTGAAAAATACATAAACAGTTATGTCCCCCAGCCCCCACAGTTTTTTTTTTTAAATAGGAACTTCATGCTATGTGGCTACTAATATTATCATTGACAGAATCAATAGAGTACACAATACTACGATTGCCAGTAATTATCCAGGAATTTTAATAGCCATGCCTCTTTCATTGGGAAAGAAATGTTTCTCAAGCTGGACTGGAGCCTGTTTCTGCTCTGGACTGGCCATGTGGCTGGGTAGTGGCTTTCTTCTCTGTCTTTGCTGTAGCTTTAACAGTTGAAGATGATATCAGCTGTTATGTCACAGGACCAAGGAGCAGACTGAGACCAGTGTGCAGAATGCATTAATAGTGATTCATTCTTTTCTCTACAGAGCTTGTGTTCATTTTGGTAGGTGTATGTACCTGTATCTCTCTGTGTCCCTCAACCCCAGTCTGCTCTGAATGTGTGTGTGTGTGTGTGTGTGTGTGTGTGTGTGTGTATGTGTGTGTGTGTATGTATGGATATACTAGTATTGCCTGTGGAACATTGGGGCACTTGTGTGATAGTTAAGCACTGTGTCACTGAGCTAATCCCCAAGCCACCTTACTCTGTATCTTAGGCTAACTTTACACTTGTGATCTTCCTGTGTTAACTCTGGAATGCTGGGATTACAAACACATGCAGTGGCATTCTGGTATATGCTTTTTTTGACAGGCTTCACTGTGTAGCTCAGGCTGGCCTGGATTCAATGTATAGTCCACAAACTCATGGCATTTCACCAATGTCAGCCTCTTGAGTGCTGGGATTGAAGACTTGCTCTAGAAGAAATGCCTAATTACACTTGTCTTAACCGTCATCCCCTGGCCTCGTCACTTTCCTAAACTCACAGTTGAGAATGGATGGGTCCGTTCACTCTGCAACAAGTTCCTAGGAAACATTAGTTCAATCCCTTACATACTTTGTGAGGAAAATTCTCTTCTGTAGGAAGAATAGTGATTCATTCTTTTCTCTGCAGAGCTTGTGTTCATTTTGGTAGGTGTTATGTACCTGTATCTCTCTGTGTCCCTCAACCCCAGTCTGCTCTGTCTCACTGTCCAGGACTGGTAGCTCAGGGGGGCACAGTAAGTGTGTTTTTGGTGGTGTGTGTGTGTGTGTGTGTGTGTGTGTGTGTGTGTGTGTGTAGGCTCAACTGTATGGCGAGAAGATGGTGTTGTGTCCCATGGACCTATATTTACAGTCAGTAACTGGTAGAGAGCTTACCTTGTATTTTGCTGGATGATCTGTCCTCATTCCCACCTGGTCTTACAGGCCTCAGCTGTCAGAACTGCCTCACACCAGGTTCCCAAAGTAGCCGTGTCCCTCATCTCTAGTGCACATCAGCCTCTGGGTCAACAACAGCCCATGGTGAGATGTGAAGCCTCTCAGGGAAGCAGATGGATGACCTGCAGCTGAGAGATTCTCACAGTCTAGCCCTGGCTGGCTTGAAACTGGCTATGTAGACCAGGCTGGCCTAGAACCCTCAGAGAACTGCATGCCCTTGCCTCCAGAGTGCTGAGATTAAAGATGTTCATCAGTATGCCTGACTGTATGTAAAATTTTTAATGAACTGGCATACTAATTCATATGTGGTTGTATAATTTAACATTTTTGTTGCCTGTTTGGTACCTTATGGGTCTAAGGGTTATTGTTGGATTTGTTTTTTCAGCCAATTAAAAAATTAAAAGTGGGGCTGGAGAGATGGCTCAGCAGTTAATAGCACTGGGTACTCTTACAGAAGACCTGGATTTGATTCCCAGCACCCACATGGTGGCTAGCAACCATCGGTCACTCCAGTTCCAGGGAAATCCAACACCCTCTTCTGACTGTGAGGACATTGCATGACATAGATGCACTTACCCACATGCAGGTAATACACTTCTTACACATAAAGTAAAAATAGTAAATAATGCCAGGGGTGGTGGTGCACACCTTTAATACCAGCATTTGGAGGCAGAGGCAGGCAGATCTCTGTGTATTCGAGGCCAGTCTGGTCCACATAGTGAGTTCCAGGACAGCTGGGGTATAGGGAGACCTTGTCTCAAAAAGATAAAAAGAAAAAAAAAAAAACATTAAAAAAAATGGGAGTACCGATAGGCTTATGGGTCCTAATGATGAGGTGTCCAGGTCTGCTTGACCCTAAGCAGGTCAGTTGAGGAATGCTGTTGGGATTAAAAATAAGGCCTTCCTGCTGGAGACCAAGAAGCAGGAAGTGTGTGATCCTTATTAATTCTCAGTGACCCTGTCCGGTCCATTACATTTGTACTTTCACTTTGTTCTTGCACAGTCGTGGCTCATGTCTCCTCTGTTTTCCTCCTCACCTCCTTTCTCCTCCCTCCAAGCCTCTTCTTCCCTACTAGTATCACGTCTACATTCTTATCTTCTGTGTGTGTAAAGGAATCCTGTCTACAAAGGGTTTTATTTACTTGAGGGTCATTGTGTGTCTAATAAAGAATTATGTCTAATTGTATGTCTAATAAGGAATGGTGTGTCTAATAAGGTTCTATTTACTTGAGTAAGGTCAAATTTTCAGTGTTTACACCATTGAGTTCCCCTCCCTGGCAATCATTAACTCTCAGTAGGTCTGCAGGGAAGGGGGGGCCTTCTGAGCCCCTCCCCCATCGATGATGTTGTTATATCCATGGGCCCAGAGTGGTCGAGGTCTTATGCAGGTAACCATGGTTGTCATGAGTTCTTGGGTGCTATGGCCATGCAGTTTACAGAATAAAGCATTTCACAGCTGTTTCCCATCCTCCAACACTTAATATTCTTTTCATCCCCCTTTCTCTGATGTTCCCTAAGCATTTGAGCTGGTGATATAGATGTCTCATGTAGAGCTAAGCCCTTTGCACTCGCTGATCTTCAACACTTTATGAATCTGTATTAATTTTTTTCCACAGCAGAGAGAAGTTTCTCTGCTCAAATGTAAGAGCAGTGCTGATTTATGAACATAAACACAATTTTACTTTTTTACCTTTTTTTTTTTTTTTTTTTTTTTTTTTTTTTTTTTTTTTCAGGATCTCCTTATAGTCCCAGCTATCCTAGAACTCACTCTGTAGACCAGGCTGGCCTCGAACTCACAAAGATCCACCTGACTTATCCATTCTCACAAGTGTCCATAGGTATCAGAAAGTCAGTTATTTCACTAATCAGGTTCAATTTTGTTACACTCCAGTCTGTTAAATATCCACTTGAGTGTTCTCTGAATAGATGGGTTTCTGTGGTTTTCATTTTGTTTTGTTTTTTCTTTTTACGCTCTGTTCTGCATTATTCCCTGGGATTTTAAAACAGTGGAAATGCTTATATCTTCATTTAAATCCCCTTTTTTCTCCCTGATATCTGGGGGCAATTTGCATGTTCCCAGATTCCTTTATTTCTAGAACTTTAGGGTTTAGCCTGTAATATTCAAAAGTGACTATTTTAGAGCTGAGATACTCAGTGCATGGACCAACTTGGTGGACCTGGAAATCTAGTGGATTGAGGTTCTTTATGCTGCAGTTCCTTAGAAAACTCTTATGTTTTCTTGAATCCTTATGTTAACACAGGTAGGATTATAGATTTTTCCTTCCTCTCTGATATAAAAGAAGGAGCACCTTATATAAGACACTGGTTAAACAAATACACACAGTAGAGTGAGCTCCCATTTTCTATCCCAGTGTTAAGGTCCTAGGTTGAAGAGAAATGTATCATTACAGGGATTTGTATCATTTGAGGACGTAGCTGTGGACTTCACCTGGGATGAGTGGCAGGATCTGGACATTGAGCAGAGGACCCTCTACAGGGACGTGATGCTGGAGAACTACAGCAGCCTGGTGTTTTTGGGTGAGTATTTCTTATAACTCTAGGACCAATTGCATTCTTCTTGGTTCGTGAGTAAAGAAATTGTTCCTGCCGGGCATGGTGGCGCACGCCTTTAATCCTAGCACTCGGGAGGCAGAGGCAGGTGGATCTTTGAGAGTTCAAGGCCAGCCTGGTCTACAGAGTGAGTTCCAGGACAGCTGGGGCTACAGGGAGACCCTGTCTCAAAAAGACCAAAAAAAAAAAAAAAAGAAATTGTTCCTAACTTACAACACTAAATCTGTGTTACACTATTCATGGGCATGTGGTAATAGCACACATACATGTAGTGACCAGATGAAGGTAACATGCATGTCTGTCTTAGTTTTCCCATATACCATGGACCATATGAAATCACTCCTCACTTCTGCATACACCCATTCTCTCTCCATCCCTGTTTCCTGTATTCCTTTTCCACACTCTACTTACCACAGTTTTTCTTATGCTTGTATATTTTCTTCTACTATAGCCTACAAATAAGATATAAGACTGTGTAGGATTTCCACTTTTCCAAGGGGCATTTTCACTTACTGTATTAGTTGCTTTTCTGATGCTGTAGTAGAATACCCTGAGAAAGCAGGGTGACTTAGGGGAGAACAGGGTTTACTTTGGCTCACAGAGGGACAGTGTCTGTCAGCTGGGGAAGGCATGATATGAGGGGCTGGAGCCTGGCCTAGCAGAAAGCAGAGAGATCACTTTTCATCAAAGGAAGAAGAGAAAAGAGGGAGTGAGACCAGGCTGTACATTGGCCAAGCTCATCAGCAGTGATGGATTTCATCCAGCAGGTCCCGCCTCCTACAGGCTTTCCCAAATAGTGCCACCAGCCGGGACGAAGCATCCGACTACAAGTGTTTGTTGTGGGCGTTTCTCATTCAAACTACACCACACTTCTGTTTTTGACTTTCCTGGGCTGTCATAGGCAAAACGCATATTGACAAGTATACAGGGAATAGATAGCCTCAAAGAAAGATTCCTTCAATTCCAGGTTGGTAAAGAAAGGAAACTCCTATAGTACTTTGAGAGCAAAGGTGGCTCTCGGACAGCTCTACCACCACACATTCCAACCGTGTAGGGAGCTGTAGCCATGGCTGCCGTCCCTGACCCTGCTGAGCTCCAGCCTCCTCCAGATCAGCCTCATTTGCACACCTTGCTGTTGTGAGCCAGCAGCATGTATATATTTCTGCACAACTCATCTTTGGTTCTGTTATGTACTTGTTCATGTGTTGTGTCAGACTTTTTCTGGGCATGCCAACCTGTCTATTCACTTCAGATTTGTAATCTGCTACAGAACAAAGTAATCAATTACAGTAGTATACAATATACTGAACTGATGGAGCTCCTTACGGCTATATGTGTGAGGAGCGAGGATCACTCAAAAGCATCTGCATTACTGAAACACCTACCCCAAAATGAATGATGACTCTGGAAAGATGCACCCCCATAGCTCTCTGTGTGACTTGCAGGCAGGGGCAGAGTTGGAGAATCCACCTCTCTAGTCAGAGTCTCCTCCCCCATCAGTCCGTTGCTTCCATAACACTGGATGAGGTCCTGATGATGTTTAGCTTTCCTGGAGCTGTGTCGTTTACTTGCTGTGCTTTATTGATCTCCCCTTCCTTCCTGGAGAGAATGCTTCAATTCAGTGGAAATCACTATAGAATTGGGCTACTACATCTGTAGTTTGGTTGCTGTGTGCATGTACAGCTTTGAAGTCATTATTGTTCTGCTTCTGTGGACAGTGACAGCTGAGGATAAGGTTGTTCTTTTCTATGTGACATCGGGCCTTCCTCTTCAGATATTGTGCTGGATAGCTTTAGTGTCAACTTGTTACACCTGGGTTGAGGGAGCCTCAATTGGGAAATTGCCTCCATTGGACTGGCCTGTGACCTTGATTGTTGAGTGATGTGGGAGGGCCCAGCCCACAGGTTGTTCTCTACAGTATCAAACAGCAGGCCAGTGGAGCAAGCTAGTAAGCAGCTTTCCTCCCACGGCCTGTGCTGCAGCTACTGCCTCTAGGTTCCTGCCCTGAGTTCCTACCCTGGGCTCCCTCAGTAATGAACTGTGACCAGGAGTTGAGAGCCAAATAGACCCTCTCCCCCCAAAGTTTATTTTGGTCAGAATGTTTTGTCATGGCAATTGAAGGCAAACTAGAACAAGTATTGAGAATTATCTTTGTCTTCAGATTTTGCCAATTTCACTGGAAAATGACCCAGAATCTTTCGTTGAGGAAATCTTTTAGGGCTTTGTTGGTATCCTTGATCTGTATATGTGTGTTTCTCCTGGCCTATAAAATTCATTCACTGAACAGATAATTTGGTGTGAATTCCCATAAGGAAAATGTGTCCATTCTCCCCTCCTCCCAGGTCCATGTATATAAAAAGGGCCTTCTTAATATACCTGGATTCACTTAAAATAACCTGTTCTCTAGGTAGATATGGTGACATAGCCCTTTAATTCCAGCACTTAGCAGACAGAGGCAGGTGGATCTCTGTGCCAGCCTGGTGTACATAACAAGTTCCAACCCAGCTGGGGCTACATGGAGACCCTGTCTCAAAAATACAAAAAATGTGCTGGGCGTGGTAGCCTATGCCTTTAATTCTAGCACCCTGGAGGCAAAGGCGGGCAGATCTCTGTGAGTTCAACACCAGCCTGGTCTACATAGAGTCTACATAGTGATTCCAAGCCATCTGGGACTAAAGGGAGACCCTGTCTCAAAAAGACCAAAACAAAAAAAAGAAACATGTTCTGTGCTCAGAATGTGTTTTTTCCTCAAACTTACCTACGAATTAAGCCATGATGTGTTTTAATTATTTTTTTCCCTTTTCATTGTTTTAATTGAGGCATTCTACTGGAAATTTTTGTCTGGTTATTTTTTGTTGTTGTTTTCGCCACTCTCTCTTATCCAGTTTGTTCTTAGTAGCCTGTCTTTATAATTTTATTGTGATATTTCTTCTTTAAATTATTACCTCGGTGTCTGTGTTATGCAGTTTTATGTTGCTTGAAGGTAGTTTTTCAGTGAGTGAAGAATGTTCAGTGTAAACCCTCTCTAAATAAGTCTCCTAATTCAGTTGTTAAATGAATTGGATGACCTCTCTTCCATCAGTGGACTTGACTTAGCATCCTGTCATAATACAAATATTATTTCTCACCTACAGGGCATTGCGTGACCAAACCTGAGTTGATCTTCAAGCTGGAGCATGGATTTGGGCCGTGGAGTGGAGCAGAAGCCTCTGTCCAGAGCCTCCCAGGTCAGTGAATACATCCTGAGCAAGGGAGGTCAGAGAGAAGCCAGCTCAGCAGACACTGTTCACGTTGAGCTCTTCCCTGGAGCTTTATTCAGATCCCGTCCAGATGACAGCTGATGTGCTGGATCAGAGACATGATTTTTATAGTTCCTGGAGAGGTTTAGCCAGGTCACTCATCTTGAGTTTTTTTTTTTTCCACATAAATTTATTTTTATTTTTTTAACAATTCTAGACCCGTGTTCCTGCCCATTCCCCTACCCCGCCAGAGCTCGTGCATTCTGCCAAACATGCTTTTCATCTCTTAGTCTTTCTCAATATTCTCCATGAGGAAGTTGACTGTTTTGAGCAGAAGTTCACTGTTTCAGTCAGTTCTTTGTTTCAGTCCTTTCTGTTGTTTTTGTTGTTGTTTCCAATATGCATTACGCCCGACTGCTTTGGACAAAAGCTTAGGGGGCCCTACACAAGAAATACTTATGACTAGGTAATTGGCACTACCATCCACAGATGAGGGATACCATTCGTCGTTTGTTTTTCTGGGACTGTGTTACTTCACTCAGCATGATGTCCTCTAGCTCCAGCCATTTTCCTGCAAAGCTCGTGATGTTGAGCTTTCTTTACTGCTGCATAGAACTCCATTGTGTAGATATACCACATTTTCTCTATCCACTCATCAGTTGAGGGGCATTTAGGTTGGTTCCAGCTCCTTGCTATTGTGAAGAGAGCTGCAATAAACATGGCCATGCATGTATCTCTGTGATGGCATAAGTCTTGAGGGTACATGCCCAGGAGTAGTATGACTGGGTCGGGTGGCAAGTTCATTCCAAGTCTTCCAAGTGTTCTCCACACTGCTTTCCATAGTGGCTGTATGAGTTTACATTCCCACCAGCAGTGGATGAGTGTTCCCCTTTCCCCACAACCTCTCCAGCACTTGGTATCATTTGTTTTCTTGATCCTAACCAGTCTTATTGGAGTAAGATGATATCTTAAAGTGGCAAGAGAGAAGCCATATGCCAGGGTCTACGAGAAGAGGACAACACTGGAAAGGGGCAGGTAAATCCCATCACAAGCTTTCCAACCCTATGGAAGACTCCTGTCAATGGGATCCCTCTGGGGATGCCCCAGGAGACGGAATCAGGAACACAATTGGAAACATATTTAAAGACTACAAGATCATAAAAAACAAAACAAAAAACAAAAAAAAAAAAAAAAAAAAAAAAAAAAAAAAAAAAAAAAAAAAAAAAAGAAAATGAAAAGCTACGGAAGGAAGTAGAAACATTAAAAAGATTCCCACTGCCTCCTGAAAAAGAAAAGAACCCAAACAGCTACAAGAAGAGTCAAGATAAGCTCAAAAGAGAAGTGAAAATACTAAAGAAATCAGAAAGAGGAATGAAGAATTGGAACATCAAACACTCCTCCATTCAACAGCAGGAAAGAATTGGAAACAAAAAAAGCCTCAATGAAGCAGAATAGGAAGCCAGGGATAAGGATCGAGAGAGAACAAGCAATATCAGAGCCTGGAATTTAACACATCAGAAACAACTAAAAACCTCAAGGAAAGATTATTGAAAAATTTTAAAAATACACAAAAAGTGGAACTAACCCAGGAGCTGTAGGACACATTTGAAAAGACCATTCCAACCTCCGATCACTAGGAATAGGGAGGGATAGAGGAAGGAGAAGAAAACAAGGAGAATGGAATAATTAAAACTGTGAATGAAGATGTAGAGGAGATGGAAATCAATGAACAAACAAGGAAGGCATCTAAAGGAGACAAGAAAAGCAAGCCTTCAAAAAAAATATATATATAAAAAAAAAAAAGACAAGAGAAGAAAAGTATAGTAAAAGAATTATAAAAGAACAAATACATTAGTTAGTCAAAATTCGCCCTTAGAAAACAAAAAAAATAAAAAATCAGTTAAAGACAAAAGGAGAGAAACTAAAAAAAAAAGAGGGAACATATAAGGGGAATCAAAAAGGGATCAGAATAACAACCTGACTTTCTCAAAACAACTTCATTTTGAAGCCAAAAGAACCTGGAGCACGCTTCCCAGTGTTAAGGGTACATACGTGACAACCCAGCGTTATCTTTACTCAGCAAAAAAAAAAATGTTCCCTTATTATAGTTTGACACGGAGAGAGAACAACCTTCCATGACAAAAACAACTTGAAAGAATACACATGTCCCGGGAAAACCAACCTTCAGAGAAGAGAATACTTGATTTGAAGCAATTCAAATGACAGGAGAAAGGAGCAACCAATCCCCAGGCCACCTCGAAAGAGAAATGAATAAAAATATATAACAGATAACTGCAGATTCTCGTAGAAGTTATGAAACTAATACCAAAATCTTTGCAGGTATTGATTATAACTCCTCGATTGCAAAGCTGTTTGTTGTATCTTTTCTTCTCAGCCGTTAATTAAGTTGGTGACATTTGACCTTCTTGGTACACCATAATAGAGTCTATTTACGCTACACTACGCATAACTGATTCAGTCTTAATACTCTTTAAAGTTATTTGAATGTCGCAGGTTTTTGACAGAAAGGTCTCACTCTTCTATTCCCCAATCAAAATGGCTATAGTCACCTTGGGCACGGAATTGTTTTGTGATCTTTGTTTTTGGCGAGACTGGTATGTAGGAAAGGAAGGTCGGAATCCCGTCGATATTGGCGTGTCTGCCCTTTGTAAGAAACACACTACATGTCTTAGCCATTCGATCACGGATCAGGCACAGCCACTTTAGCAACGTGAGTGTAGGGATGGAAACAAATATGTCAACTGTGCTATTATATTCATTAGCCTATCCAGATAAAAAGGATGAAGCTAGATCTGAGATGTTGTTTGTCACTACTTTCTAAGTCTATCGGGACCAACAAGAGAACGCTCACAGTTAGGAAAAGAAAGCACGACAGGCGAGCCCACGAACGGTACGGTTAGGGGAGGCTCCGAGGACATGGGGTAGGAAATACGGAACTAAGTGGACCAAAGAAGATTTACATATTAACTGTACTATAGTTGTCCCAAGGGATGTCATGCGTTGCAAACTGCAATTTTCTTTGTCTCAACTTTGTCATAACAGACACCATTATCTCCAGGGTCCGAGAAGTCAGCACATTGCTAATCCCACAGTTACGACGTCGCTTCGGAGAGTAGTCGAGGAAGAGGTACAAGACCCGCATCGAAAATGGCGCGTGTGGGTAGAGGCGCATGTGTACTGGGACGGCATCAGCCCAAGAGGGGCGTGAGGAAACAGGTAGAGACAGGGCAAGATATCCGAGTTGTAGTGGATGAACAACGAATAGGTGAGGACACCAACATGGAACCGCACTCTAGACAAGGGATAGCGGGTGTAATCAGCTGAACCCCTGACATTCATTCACTGTCTGCTGAATATCAGAGAGTGCCGGAGAAACTTTCCGACAGCAGGCACCCGATCAGAATAAACAGTGCTCTCATAGAAGCAGATCCACATACTACAGGCGATATTTACGCATTGTACCCTAGAAGAGATGAACTAAGACAACAACGGGGAATGAAGATCATTGTACCTCTACATAATACAATACAAGATTGTATGATTCTAAATATTAACACTATGACATCTGTTCGCGGACCCACAGTTAGCACAGAAGATCATCAATTAGTCTTTCATGACACTCAGAGCGATTGGACAGAGCTACTCTCCTCACCCCAACTTCCACTGTACTTAGTTGAACTATCAAGACTAAACCTGGAGAGCTGTACACCTCAATAACCGACCACCTACCCCTCTTGAATGACTGACTTCACATAAGGCAATAGGTTCACAACATTATCAGTTAGTATTATCATGTAATGATAAAGATTCTGAAGTGTATCTTTGAACTGTATGATTCAAGACAATTAGTACTCAACTATCAACAATAATACCACTATGTCATGCCGATCTACCCTTTATGAGAAGCATTACTAAGTTGTGATTCAGTTCATTTTATGACCTCCTGCGTATGCACTACGATTAGTAAAAAGCAGCAGAGAACCGAGATAAGGGGGTACACAACCGTGACTTGTTCAAGACACTTTGACTAGCCTAGAAGCACCTTGTGACACGACCCTAATTTCCCCAAATCAACAGGCAGACACCTAGATCTGAAGCCAGCTTAAATCTGCATACAGGGACAGAAGATATATGGGAAGCGAGAAAGAAAGAAACATACACTAACTACAAAGTCACTGAGCAAGTAAATCAAGAAAGTAGAACAGCTCACTTAGCCTTACCAAGAGAACAAGAAAAGCACAATCCCAAACATAACATCCATACCATGAATGCCATAACATTATAAGAATTGGTTGATTTGAAGAAAAACCAGCGAAGACAGACCCTTCGCTCACATGTAGAATGGTACAGAAAAGATAAGGAAAGGAACTAATACTCACCACAATGCACACAATCATTGAGTTTAGCAAATAAACGGTGGACTAGAGGCGAGATAAGATATCGAACCATCCAAGTGAATAGAGTTCCGGAGACTATGAGCGGAAGAGGGGAAATAGTGGGGAAAGAACTTATATTTCTACAGACTGGCAATAAATCCACTAGAAGAAATAGA
>VZQC01006365.1:1189545-1241509 GCA_009823505.1 Rhizomys pruinosus | reverse complement strand
CTTCTCCTTGCCTGTATTCCAATGTGAGTCCTAAATGCCTCTTCACTGTGTTGAAGGCTTGCTTTGCTTGCCTCCTTCAGATGCCTCTTTGTAATCCCAGTTGGCGGGGGGGTGGGGGGGGACTCTTTTTGTGCTGAATTAATTTTCTTATTTTTGTCAAAAATTCAATCTTTGTGGGACTGTTGTCTTTTCATTGTGAAGCTAATATTATTCACAAAAATACATCTTCCACATTCTGAAGCAAAGGTGTCATTATCACGATGAGATAAGGAACATAAGAATGTTTTCTAGTGGGACTAGAGAGATGGCTCTAGATAAGAGCACTGATTACTCTTGCAGAGAACCTGGGTTTGGTACCTAGCACTCACATAGTGGCTAACAACTCCATAACTCCAGTTCCACAGAACCCAGCAACCCCTTCTGGTCTCCATGCATTGTCACAAAAAACAAACAAAAAAAAACAAAAAAACCTATCTTTCCTTTGAGGGGATGGGAAGATACAGGGCCTCAGTTATGGAGGTTGACCTTAAACTCACTAAGTAATCCAGGAAAACCTGTCTTACTCTTCCAAGTTGTTGGATTTCAGGCAGCACCGTGACTCCAGATTTCGTGTGATACTGAAGATCAAACCCAGGGCTTTATACGTGTTCAGCAGTCATTCTGGAAATAGAGCTATATCCCAAGCCTTATTTCTGGTTCTTTTCTGTGTTCAGTCATGTAGAATGACTGTCTGGAGAACGGGCTTTGGAAAACAAATTGCATTTGTCCACATGTGTAGTGCAGTTTCCACATAGCCTCTGCTCCTATGACGTGAAAACAGGGAATAGGAAAAAACCCAGGATGCTGTAGACAGAGTGATAGTTTTTCTTTGTGGGAAATGGCTACTACAGAGCCATAGAAAATGACAGAATCACTGAGAGAAGTAAGAGGCAGGAAGGTCAAGGCATGCAGGGTTTGGTTGTGTACGTTCTTTGATGAGGAATGAGCCCTAGTGCTTGTGGATCAATGCAGAGTATGCAAAGACTGAGTTCTGAGTGAGCAGATTTCTTGGCCTTCAGACCTTCCTTCTCTGTATAGTTAGCTACACAATGGACTGATAGCTCTGAGTTCCCATCCACCGGCTTTCTAGATTTACACAGCCTGCTGGGAACTGAAAATTGGTCCTCTGCAAGAGCAGCCTGTGCTAATATTAGCCACCAAGCCATTTCTTCAGCCCCTCTTTCCTTTATTTAAGTGTAGTGCTAATAATCAGATCCAGGCTGTTGCATTTGCTGCCATTCATATATCCATGAGCTACATCTTCAACCCTGTGCTAACTGCTTTCTATTGCTATGTCTCAAAAAAAAAAAAAAAATACCAATAAAAAAAAAAGAAAAAAAAAAACATTCTGATCAAAACCAATTTGGGCAAGCAAGGTTTTATTTCAGTTTCCAATACAGTCCTTTGAGGAAAGCCAGGGCAGAAGCTGAAGCAGACACTTGGAGACAGAAACTGAAGCACAGACCACCAAAGAATGCTGCTTACCGGCTTACTCTCCTGGCCTGTGCTCAGCCTGCTTTTTTTTTTTTTTTTGGTATTTTTGAGGCAGGGTCTCCCTTTTAGTACCAGCTGTCCTGGAGCTTGCTCTGTAGACCAGGCTGGCCTTGAACTCACAGAGATCCACCCACCTCTACCTCCCGAGTGCTGGGATTAAAGACGCACGCCACCATGCCCGGCTAAGCCTGCTTTCTTTTTTTCTTTTTTTTCTTTTTTTTGGTATTTTTGAGACAGGGTCTCCCTTTAGTCCCAGCTGTCCTGGAGCTCGCTCTGTAGACCAGGCTGGCCTTGAACTCAGAGATCCGCCTGTCACTGCCTCCCAAGTGCTAGGATTAAAGGCATGTGCCACCATGCCCGGCAGCCTGCTTTCTTATATAATTTAGGACTACCCATCCCCAGGTGGCATCACCCACAGTGTGCTGGTCCCTTTCACATCTCTCAGAAATCAAGAATATGCCTCACAGATGTGTAGGCCAATCTGATAGCGGACATTCCCCTATTGAGTTTCCCTCTTCCCTGCTGTGTAAAGTTGACAGCTCAATAGAAACCTCTTGAACAACTTTTTTTTTTCCAGTCAGGTATCATTTCTCAAAACTCCTGTGTATCTGAGGAGGACTTTGAATTTCTCATGCTCCTTTACAGTCCTAGTCCTGGGGTAATCAACTTATACAGTTATGCCTGGTTTTATGCACTGCTTTGAATTGAAGTCAGAGGTATCTGACTGACTGACTGACAGGGATTTTGCCAAGTGAGCTTCATCCTCAGCCCCAAAGTGCTTTTCTGTATGTTAATAATAGACATGGTTAGAAAGAAATCAGGAAATCAGTATTTTTCTTTAGAAAAAGAGAACATGGGGCTGGAGAGATGGCCTAGTGGTTAAGAGCGCTGACTGTTCTTTCAGAGGACCCGGGTTCAATCCCCAGCACCCACATGGTGGCTGAGAACCGTCTTTGACTCCAGTCCCAGGGGAATCCGACTCCCTCTTCTGACCTCTGTGGCATTGCACCACACGGGTTCACAGATCTATATGCAGACAGTACATTCATACACATAAAAAGTAAATAAAAATAAAAATAAATAAAAAATATAAAAAGAGAACAATCTAAGCCAGTTTGGAATATTCCAAATTAGGCAGAAGGGTTCTCAGATTAAAACTATATAATAAATAAAATTGAGGAAGATACTAGAATAGTAAAAGACTGCTCATGTTCATGGGTCAATGCAATTAATGTAGCCTAATATCTTTTTAATAAAACCTATCTATGCATTCCATATAATTACCCCCCCCGCCAAAGTTCCAAAAGACCATTGAGAAACAGGAGAACACATTTGTAAAAGTTATTCAGAGAAGACAACAACTGCCACAGGAATCCTTTGTAAAGGCTAATGCTGCACACCTGCTACAGAACATTGTTAGCAAAAATATCATGATATTGGCAGAAAACATCAGCAGTGACCCATGGAGCTTCCTACTTTGCTTTCTGTTGCAGTGATAAAACACTGAGCAAAGCCAACTTGGAAAGGAAACTGTATTTCATCTTACAACTTCGAGGTGGTTATCCATCAGTACGGAAATGGATGGAACCAAAGGCAAGAAGCTAGAGGCAGAAACTAAAGCAGAGTCCACAGAGGAAACTTGCTTACAGGCTTGCTTCTGTTGTCTTGCTCTTCTACACTTGTTACACACCCAGACCCTCCTGCATAGGCATGGCAATGCCCACCATTGTGTGGGCCCTTCAGCATCAGTTAACAATCTGGACTCACAGACAAGGCCACATGAAAATCTCATGGAGGAAATTCCTCAATGGAAATTCCTTCCTTCTCCCCAAGTGTCTCTAGTTTGTGTTAAGTTGACAAAAAGTAACCAGCACGGAGTGGTATACATGAGGACACAAAAGTATATTCACACAAATGCTGCCATGTCTTTCTTAAGATTATTACCAAAAATCTATGTTTGCACACGTAGAAGACTGAAACTAGACAATTGTCTTTCACCCTGTGCAAAAACAAATGGAATAAGGGCCTTAATATAAAACTGAAATGTTCAAAGTACAGAAATATATGGGGAAAACAAGTGATGGTAAATCCATGGGCATTGAATTCCTGAATAGGATGTAAATTCACTAAATAATTTTATGGATTGATAAACCTAGCAGGTTTGTGTGTTAGTTCGTGTTTGTAATCTTAATTGTGAGAGGATTTCAAGGTCTTTCTTGACTACATAAGGAGTTTAAGGCTTGAGATAAGGCCATGACTCAAAGAATAATAACTATAAATATTTATTTCAAAATTGGATCTAAATGGAAAATTGCTACCTAGCAATGAAGCAATACCTAGAATGGAAAAGCATCCAACTGCCTGAGAAACTCTTCGCCATCTTCTCATTCAACATGAGAGTAACATTTAGAAAATATGAATAAGGAATGTTTATACACTCTTGGTGATAATGTAGAGTTGTGTATCCACTATGGATCGTTATTGTTCAGAAATGGATAAAATTCAGGGCTGGGGAGATGGCTCAGTGATTAAGAGTACTAGCTAGAGATGGCCTAGCGGTTAGGAGCGCCGACACTCTCACAGAGGACCCGGGTTCGATCCCCAGCACCCACATGGTGGCCGAGAGCCGTCTGAAACTCCAATTCCAGGAGAACTCCATTTCCAGGGGAATCTGACACCCTCTTCTGACCTCCGCGGCATTGCACGACACGGGTGCACAAACTTGCATGCAGACAGTACATTCATACACATACAGAAATAAATAAACTTAATAATAATAAAAAAAAAGAGTACTAGCTAGGACCAGGGTTCAGTTCCCAGCACCTATAACACAGCCAAGAACCATCCTTAACTCCAGTTCCAGGATATTTGACAAACTCTTCTGACCTCCATAAGCATTGCATGGCATGAGTGTACCTACCTACATGTAAGCAATACACTCATATACATAAAATAAAAATAATATGAGCCGGGCGTGGTGGCGCACGCCTTTAATCCTAGCACTCGGGAGGCAGAGGCAGGCGGATCTTTGTGAGTTCAAAGCCAGCCTGGTCTACATAGCAAGTTCCAGGACAGCTGGGGCTACGAGGAGACCCTGTCTCAAAAAGACCAAAAAAATAAATAAATAAATAAATAAATAAATAAATAAAATACTTAAAATATATTTAAAAAAAATGAAATGGGAAAAAATTAAACTGCATGATGCAGTTATTCTGCTCATGGCCATATCTGTGATAGAATTAATGAAAGGATTCCATACCTGCAACACCAGTTTACTGAAGCATTATTCACAGTAATCGAGATACTATATCATGCTTCATATCTGTCATTGGATTCATCAATAAAGATGCAGTTTATTTTAGAATATTCTAGTATTCAGCCAGGTATAGTTGTGCTCACTTTGAATTCTGATACTGGGGAGATAGAGGCATTTGGATATTTGTAAGTTTGAGGCCAGCCTGGACTATGTAGGTAGTTTCAGGCTAGCTACAAGCTATATAGTTGGAACCTCCCCCTCCACCCCCACTGCAGTACCTCAATAATAATAATAATTTTAAAATATGGTTATTCAGCCATAAACAAGAATCAGATCTTGATGTTTACAGTAATATGAATGCAAATATACCTTATCATGGTTAGAGAAACATATTGGAATTAAAACGAAAACTAACATGTGTTGTCTCATATATGACTATAGATTTAAAGTCAACATCAAAAATGTAAAACTGGGAGAATTCACTTAGAATAGTGAATCATCTGGACACAGATGCTGGAACAAATACATGTTGTTCAATTAATATTTAGTAAAGTCTCTTATTTTAAATTTATTTATTTATTTTTAATTTTTTTATTAATTTTATTTATTTCTGTATGTGTATGAATGTACTATCTGCATGCAAGTTTGTGCACCCGTGTCGTGCAATGCCACGGAGGTCAGAAGAGGGTGTCGGATTCCCCTGGAATTGGAGTTCTCCTGGAATTGGAGTTTCAGACGGCTCTCGGCCGCCATGTGGGTGCTGGGGATCAAACCCGGGTCCTCTGCGAGAGCGTCGGCGCTCCTAACCGCTAAGCCATCTCTTCAGTCCCTAAATTTATTTATTTTATGTGTATGAATGTATTGTCTGCATGTAGGTCTGTGCACCCATGTTGTGCAATGCCGTGGAGGTCAGAAGAGGGTCTTGGATTCCCCTGGAACTGGAGTTTTCCTGGAATTGGAGTTACAGACAGTTCTTAGCCACCATGTGGGTGCTGGGGATCAAACCCAGGTCCTCTGCAAGAGCAGTTGGTGCTCTTAACTGCTAGGCTATCCCTCCAGCCCCTAGTAAAGTCTCTTTTAACATTGCTTAGCTCTGAAGAGGGAAATGCAGTTGCATATGGAGCTTTTCGTGCATACTTTTAAAAATACATATTTATTACTATTGTAGGAAGCATATAGGTCCAGAAGATGGATGATATTTGGGGGAACTCCTGTACTTTTGGAAGATGATGATTTGCTTAAAGAACTCATGGAAGCCAGATGTTGTGGCACATGCCTTTGATCCTAGCACTCTCGAGGTAGATGCAGGAAAATCCTTGTGAGATTGAGTCCAGCCTGGTTTACATAGTGAGTTCTAGGCCAGGTTGGGGATTCAGCATGATCCTGTGTTAAAAAAAAATAAGCAGCAATAAAACAAAACAAAAAAACAGAACCACGTACTGTTTCATGGTGAGGTAAACAGATTGAAACACAACTATATGGAAATCCTTTCTCTATCCAGTATTCCTGCTTATATGGCAGAATATTGACAATGCTGGCATACTAAATATAACTAACTGAAAAAAGTTCTTCCTACAAAGAATCAATGAATCCAAAAGTTGGTTATTTGAAAGGAGAAACGAGATAGACAGACCTCTAGCCCAGTTAATCAAAAGAAAGAAAGAGCAACTCCAAATCAATAGAATTCATGATGAAAGGGGAAATATCACAACAGACAATGAAAAGATCCAGACAATCATAGGGGAATACTTCAAAAATATATACTCTAATTTGAATACCTAAGAGAAATGGATGAATATCTGAAATCCTAGAAATCACCAAAGCTCAAAGAAGAGATTGACAGCTTAAACAGATCCATAATATTTGAGGAAATTGAAAACATAATAAAATACCTCCCAATTAAAAAAAGCCCAGGCCTAGATGGTTTCACAGCAAAATTCTATAAAACATTTAAAGAGGACTTATAACCATTACTACTCAAAACTGTTCAGAAGGATACAGAGGGAAATCTTCCAGATTCCTTCTATGAAGCCAGCCTCACTCTAATCCCCAAACCAAGCAAAGATACAACCAAAAAAGAAAACTATAGACCCATCTCATTAATGAACATATACACAAAAATTCTCAACAAAATACTTGCCAACCACATAGAGACCCACATCAAAAAGATCATCTATCATGACCAAGTTGGATTCATACCAGGGATGCAGGGATGGTTCAACATATGAAAATCAATAAATATCATAAAACACATAAATGGACTGAAAGACAAAAACAACACAATCATCTCAGTTGATGCAGAAAGAGCCTTTGACAAAATCCAGCATCCCTTCATACTTAAAGTCCTAGAGGGAATTAGACTGGAGGAATCATTCCTCAGCATAATCAAAGCCATATACCACAAACCCGCTGGGCGTAGTGGCACACGTCTTTAATCCGAGCACTTGGGAAGCAGAAGCAGGCGGATCTTTGTGAGTTCTAGGCCAGCCTGGTTTACACAGTGAGTTCCAGGACAGCTGGGGCTACGGAGAGACCCTGTCTCAAAAGGACCAAAAAACAAAAAACAAAACAAAACAAAAAACAAACCCACAGCCAACATCATTCTAAATGGAGAAAAGTTAGAAGCATTCCCCTTAAAGGCAGGAAACCAGCAAGTCTGCCCCCTGTTGCCACGCCTCTTCAATATAGTGCTTGAAATGCTTGTTAGGGCAATGAAACAAGAAAGGGAAATGAAACAAGTACTAACTGGAAAAGAGGAAGTCAAGCTATCACTTTTTGCAGATGATATGATAGTTTACCTAAGGGATGCTTAAAACTCCATCAGAAAACTCTTAGAAAAGATTAAGAGTTTCAGCAAAGTGGTGGGATACAAAATTAACCTAGAAAAATCAGTAGCATTTCTTTATACCACTAACAAGCAACTGAAGGACCATAAGGCGATCTTCCCACTCACAATAGCCTCAAAAACAATAAAATACCTAGGGACAAACCTAACCAAAGACACCAAAGATCTCTACAACAGAAATTTTAAACCCCTAAAGAAGGAGATTGAAGAAGACATCAGAAGTTGGAAAGACTTCCCATGCTCATGGATTGGAAAAAAAATATAATAAAAATGTCCATTCTGCCCAAATTAATAGACTCAATGCAATCCCAATTAAAATCCCAAAGACTTTCTTCATAGGCTTGGAAAAAAAATCCTTAAATTCATATGGAAAAACAAAAGACCCTGAATAGCCCAAGCAACCCTGAGTGAAAAAGAGCAATATGGGGGGTGGGGTGGGGTGGGAGTCACTATACCAGATTTCAAACTATAGGACAGAGCTATAGTAAAAAAACAAACAAACAAAAAATAACAGCCTGGTACTGGCAGAAAAATAGACCTGTAGACCAATGGAACATAATTGAATATCCAAACGTGAGAACACACAATTTCACCCACTCATATTTGACAAAGGAGCCAAGAAGACTCAATGGAGGAAAGACAGCATCTTCAGCAAATGATGTTGGCAAACTGGATCACCATTTGTAGAAGAATAAAAACCCCTACCTCTCGCCCTGTACAAAATTCAACTCCAAATGGATCAAAGACCTCAACATGAAACCCCAAACTCTGAAGGTGATAGAAGAAAGCATTGGCAGCCACCTACAAGACATAGGCATAGGAGAAGACTTTCTAAATCAGACCACAGCTACATAGGAAATAAGGTCCACAATTGACAAGGGGGACTTCATTAAACTCAAAAGTTTCTGTACAGTGAAAGAAACAGTCAGTGAAATGAAGAGAAAACCCACAGAGTGGGAGGAAGCCTTCACCAGTGATATAACTGACAGAGCATTGACTTCCATAATATATAAACTACTCAGAAAACAAAGGAGTAAGAAAACAAATGACTCACTCAAAAGATGGAGTAAAGAGCTGAACAGAGCCTTCACAAGTGAGGAAATAAAGATAGCTGAGAAACATCTTTAAAAGTGTTCAACATTGGTAATAATTAAGGAAGTGCAAATTAAAACCACTTTAAGATATCATCTCCAACAAGAATGGCTAGGATCAAGAAAACAAATGAAACCAAATGCTGGTGAGGTTGTGGGGAAAGGGGAACACTCATCCACTGCTGGTGGGACTGTAAACTCACAACCACTATGAAAAGCACTGTGGATAACTCTTAAAAGACTTAAAATTAGCCTACCACTTGATCCAGTCATACCACTCCTGGGTATATACCCACAAGAGTCATCCTGCTGCAGAGATACATGCACAGTCATGTTTACTGCAGCTCTCTTCACAATAATGAAGACCTGGAACCAACCCGTGTCCCTCAACCAATGAGTTGATAGAGAAAATGTGGTACATTTACACAATGGAGCTCTATGCAGTGGTAAAGAAAGGTGACATCATGAAATTTGCAGGTAAATGGATGGAACTAGAAGATATGCTAAATGAAGTAACTGTCCCAGAAAAACAAACAATAAATGGTATCCTTCATTTGTGGATGCTAGCACCAAGTTCCTAGTTGTAAGGCAAACTGAGCAATGTTAATATTATATTCCTCTTTTTCTGAAAGAAACTGTGTTCTTATAATTTGAATCCCTTAATAGGCTCTATAATTAACCTACCACTTATTTTCAGACTTTGTAACTTTGGTATATTGCTGGAGGGTATGTAGACATATTTTAGAGTAATATAAATTTAAAAGGGAACAATGTGAATCATGAAATATGATTTGCAAATAACATACAGCTTATTTTCAGATGACATAGTTTTAGTATAGGTGTGACATATGTTGAAGCAATACAAATTGGAGCAACAACAACAACTAAAGAACTGGGACAAACATCCAACTGAAACAGTAAAGTTCTCCCCCCAACAATAATCCTCTGTTTTGAAAAACTTTAAAAAGACTCAGAAAAGATACAAAGCAGATATGGCAGAATGCATGAACTCAGGTAGGGTGGAGGGCATGGAAAATAAGTCTAAATTGGAATGAGAAATGATGTATGAAATGCAGAAAATTTCAATATTAAAAATATAAAATTCCCAAATAGTTAAAAAAAAAAAGATGTAGTCATCTGAAAAGAGCAGGTTCACAGGGAGGGACCCTCCAGGGAAGGAGTCCCAGGGAGCAAGCACAAAGGGCCTTATATCACCTGTTTATTTTATTTATTTATATGTGTGTGTGTGTGTGTGTGTGTGTGTGTGCGTTTGTGTGTATGTGTGTGTGTGAGAGAGAGAGAGAGAGGGAGAGAGACAGAGAGAATACTTTGTTCTCTTTGGATCAGAACTGGGGGGGTGGGTTGCTCTTCTTTTGCCTGTACAGGCTCATAGACTCTGTAGTTTGATATCAATATGTCTTCTTCAGTCTCTTCCATCTTTTTTCTTTTCTTTTCTTTTTGAGACAAGGTCTCCCTGTAGCCCCAGCTGATCTGGAAGTTGCTGTGTAGACCAGGCTATCCTAGAACTCACAGGAATCTGCCTGCTTCTGCTTCCCAATTGCTGGGATTAAAGTCATCCAACACCACACCTGGTTCTCTCTTCTCCAACTTATTTATTTTTTTGAGACAGGGTCTCCCAATAGCCCCATCTGGCCTGGAACTCACTCTGTAGACCAGGCTGGCCTTGAGGCCACAGAGATCCACCTGCCTCTGCCTCCTGAGTGCTGGGATTAAAGGCGTGTGCCACACACCCAGCTCAAAGATGGTTCTTAGCCACTATGTGGGTGCTGGGAATTGAACCTGGGTCCTCTGCAAGATCAGTTAGCACTCTTAACTGCTGAGCCATCTCTCCAGCCCCTCCAACTTATTTTTTTTTCTATTACTTCTTTAGTTTTTTTCTCATTTTTTAAACAATAAGTAATAATTTATGAGTACAAGCATCCTTCATGTAAAACCAATTTGCAAGCAGTTGTGCCCAAGCCCACACAGCCCAAGGGTCCCACCATCCAGCAGGGGGGGCTTGTATGTACAATCAAGTTGATCAAATGAGTGTCCAGTCTATCTTGCTGTAGTTTCACCATTCACCCCAATTGCAGCCCTTTCATTCTACCACGCCCCCTCTTCTGTAGATTGTTCCCTAGGCTTAGAAAAGGGGCACAGGTGGGCGAGAAGCAAAACAGTCTACTTTGTCTGGAGCTGTCGTTTTGGACTCTGGTCAATTCTGGCTGTTTCCTTTCATGGGCTGACAGTTTGTCCAGGAATAACCTTTCAATCCTACTAATGAAGCACAAGCAATTAGATATACAGGTATTTAAACAGTACTAATTGTTATGGTAGGTTACTTTGGTATAGACACAGATGTTTGGATGGTATGTTAATCCATGAATTACGTTTTTTTTCTGTAAAATATGACAGGGTCTTACTGTGGCTTATAACATCTCCTAACTACTAGAGGATGTAAGCTTGTGGCATCAGCCGTGGGTTATTCCTCCAAGGAGAGAGCTAATAGCCAATTAGATTTGGGATATATGGACATATGGCTGCCACTGCTGCACAGTATTTCCAGGCAGGTGAGGTGCAGCTTGTGCTGACGGAGGAGTCTTGCTTGACTCAAGGAGACCTATATTTGTTTTATTGGTTTAGTGGCCTTTGGTAACACTCTCTGGTATTCCAGAGACCAACTGTACACTTGCAAGTGCGGTCTCAATACTTTCCCATGCTTACATCAGGTCTTCGACAGCAGGGCCTTACTGCCTCTCTTCTCGCAGGTATCCCAGTTTACAGGCAAGAAGCCTTTACCTTTTGGGGGGAGGCTTGGATCCCTTGGCCAACATCTCCTTGGTAGAATAATCCATTGCTGATATCAGAGCTCTCCTGTATTAATATATTTTGCTTAAATGCACAGCTTAAAGAGACTTTAGTATTATATTTGGTTCTGAGTAGAGAATAATACTTTTCACAGTTCCGATGTCTATTAGTCAATTAAAGAAGGCAGTTTTACTGGTTTTATAAGAGATTACCTCTATAGCAGTTGGCTCCAATCTACAGTTAGAGAACAACCTCATCATCATCATATTCCTCCTTGTTCTATGAAGAGGAGGTAAGAAAGTCTCTCATATTAAAACTTTGTGGCACCTAGAAGGTAAGTTTCGTTAGGACTCATTATAAACAGTTGTTACAAATAGGATCCACAGAGAGGTTTGATGCCTGTAGCAATCTGAGGCTTTTCTTCCTTTCAATGTTCAGATGGGCCAACCTTTCTGCTGGCACTTCCTGGTACATCCTACACAATGCAAAGTTGTATCTTTTCTTTCTCAGCTGTTAAGTTGGTGACATTTTGACCTGTGGGAACATACAAATCTTTTCCCGTAGTTAGTTTTAAGATTTAAATTGCAAAGTTTTTGACAAAAAGGTTTCATATATAACTGTATACCCCTTTTTATTTTAGGTTTTTATTTTTTGACCTATGAGTCTCAAAAAGGCAGTTGTAGTACACATACTTATATGCAGTGATCAAGGCACAAATTTCATCAAATTCACCTAAGCTGTTTTGGGTGACTGTATGTCATTAACTTGGGAAGCAAACTTAATTCCTTAAGTTAAATCATCCTACAGGTAAAAGAATGCTACAAGATGATACTGTACAACAGAAAAATTATAGATAATATTTGTATATGCCAATCCCAAAGTTATTGTTATACAGATTTTAAGTAAAACAAATGTGGACAACAACAATTTATATTTCCAATTAACTCAGATGTATTTTTATCAAAACTTTTAAACCAATATTGTTTAATATATACATATTTACTTTTACTAAGTCCTAAAACACCATGTAACCTATATACAGAGTCTGGGCAAAATTGGATACTTGTTGAACTCACCTCAGTTAAATATACGTTAATCGAATATAGACATGTGTTCCTCTCCCGCCCCTCCCACCCCTCCTGATTCACCATTTCAGTCAGTTTTCCGATGCAGGTTTTCTGTTGTTGTTATTTTAATATGCATCCCTCTCCACAAGAAATATTTACAACTGGGTTATTAGCGCTAGCATCCACAGATGAAGGATACCATTCATCATTTGTTTTTCTGGGACTGTATTTCTTCACAATGTAATATCTTCTAGCTCCATCCATTTACCTGCAAAGTTCCTGATGTTGTCTTTCTTTACTGCTGCATAGAACTCCATTGTTTACATGTATATTTTCTCTATCCACTCGTCAGTTGAGGAGCATTTGGGTTGGTTCCAGCTTTTTGCTATTGTGAACAGAGCTGCAATAAATATAGCTGTGCATGTGTTTCTGCAATAAGATGAGTCTTGTGGGTATATACCCAGGAGTGGTATGACTGAGTCAAATGGCAAGCCCATTTTGAGTCTTCCAAGGGTTCGCCACACTGCTTTCCATAATAGCTGTACAAGTTTACATTCCCACCAGCAATGGATGAGTGTTCCCCTTTCCCCACAACCTCTCCAGCACTTCGTATCATTTGTTTTCTTGATGCTGGCCAGTCTTATCGGAGTGAGATGATATCTTAGAATGGTCTTAATTTGCATTTCCCTAATTATTAGTGATGTTGAACAGTTTTTAAGATGTTTCTCAGCCATCTCTAATTCCTCCTCTGTGAAGTCTCTATTCAGTTTTTTGCTCCATCTTTTGAGTGATAAATTTGTTTTCTTTCTTCTTTATTTTTTGAGTAGTTTGTATACTCTGGAAATTAATGCTTTGTCAGATAGATGTATCTGCAGTAAAGGTTTCCTCCCACTCTGCAGGTTTTCTCTTCACTTCCTTTATTGTTTCTTTTGATGTACAGAAGCTTTTGAGTTTAATGCGGTCCCATTTGTCAGTTGTCAATCTTATTTTTTGTGTAGCTGCTCTCTGATTTAGGAAGTCGTTTCCTATGCCTCTGTCTTGTAATCTGCTGCCAAGTTTTTCTTCTATCACCTCCAGAGTTTTGGGTTTCACGTTGAGGTCTTTGATCCATCTGGAATTGATTTTTGTACAGGGTGAGAGGTAGGGGTTTAATTTCATTCTTCTACAGGTGGTGATCCAGTTTTGCCAGCACCACTTACTGAAGATGCTGTCTTTCCTCCATTGTGCCTTCTTGGCCCCTTTGTCAAGTATGAGGTGGCTGAAGTTGTATGTGCTCAGGTTTGGATCTTCAGTTTTATTCCATTGGTCAACTGGTCTGTTCTTGTGCCAGTAGTAAGCTGTTTTTAATGACTATTGCCCTGTAGTATAGTTTGAAGTCTGGTATAGAGATCCCCCCTTGTATTGCTCTTTTTGCTCAGGGTTGCTTTGGCTATTTGGGGTCTTTTGTTTTTCCAAATGAAATTGAGGATTTCTTTTTCCAAGCCTGTGAAGAAGCTCTTGGGGATTTTGATTGGGATTGCATTAAATCTGTACATGAGTTTGGGTAGAATGGACATTTTTCTATATTTATTTTCCCATTCCATGAGCATGGGAAGTCTGTCCACCTTCTGATGTCTTCTTCAATTTCCTTCTTCAGGGGTTTAAATTTTTTGTTGTAGAGATCCTTGGTGTCTTTGGTTAGGTTAGGTTTGTTCCTAGGTATTTTATTGTTTTTTAGGCTATTATGAGTGGGAAGGTCTCCTTGTATTCCTTCTTCAGTTGCTTATTGTTGGTGTAAAGAAACGCTACTGGTTTTTTTTAGATTTATTTTGTATCCTGTCACTTTACTGAAGTACTTAATTGTTTCTAGGAGTTTTCTGGCGGAGTTCTTAGCATCCCTTAAGTAGACAATCATATCATCAGCAAAAAGGGATAGCTTAACCTCCTCTTTTCCAATTAGAACTCCTTTAATTTCCTTTTCTTGCCTTATTGCCCTAGCAAGGGTTTCAAGCACTATATTGAAAAGGAATGGTGACAGGGGGCAGCCTTGCTTAGTTCCTACCTTTAAGGGGAATGCTTCTGTCATCTCCCCATTTAGGATGATGTTGGCTGTGGGTTTCCTGTATATGGCTTTGATTACATTGAGGAATGATCCCTTCAATCCAATTCCCTCTAGGACTTTAAACATGAATGGGTGCTGGATTTTGTCAAAGGCTTTCTCTGCATTAATTGAGATGATGGTGTGGTTTTTGTCTTTCAGTCCATTTATATGCTTGATGACATTTATTGATTTTCGTATGTTGAACCATCCCTGCATCTCTGGTATGAATCCAACTTGGTCATGATGGATGATCTTCTTGATGTGTGTCAGTGTGCGATTTGCCAGTATCTTGTTTAGAATTTTGGCATCTTTGTTCATTAGAGAGATGGGTCTATAGTTCTCCTTTTTGGTTGTATCTTTACCTGGTTTTGGTAATAGCGTGATGCTGGCTTCATAGGAGGAATCTGGGAGAACTCCTTCCATTTTTATCCTTCTAAACAACTTGAGTACTAATGGTTGTAAGTCTTTTTGAAATATTTTATAGAATTCTGCTGTGAAACCATCTGGGCCTCGGCATTTTTTGGTTGGGAGGCTACTTATTACATCTTCAATTTCTTCACGTATTGTTAGTCTATTTAAGCTGTTGATCTCTTCTTGGTTGAGCTTTGGTGATTCCCAGGATTTCAGATATTCATCCATTTCTTCTATGTTTTCAAACTTAGTAGAGTATAGGTTTTTGAAGTATTCCTGTATGAGTGTCTGGATCTTTTCATTGTCTGTTGTGATATTTCCCCTTTCATCACAGATTCTATTGATTTGGAGTTGTTCCTTTCTTTTGGTTAACTGGGCTAGAGGTCTGTCTATCTTGTTTATTCTTTCAAAGAACCAACTTTTGGCTTCATTGATTTTTTGTATTGTTTTCTTTGTTTCTATTTCATTGATTTCTGCTCTGATTTTTGTTATTTCTTCCTGTCTGTTGCGTTTAGGGTTCATCTGTTGTTGCCTCTCAAGTGCTTTTAGCTGTAGTGTTAGATCATTCACTTGTGCTCTTTCTGTTTTTCTAATGTAGGCACCCAGGGCTATAAACTTCCCTCTTAGGACTGCTTTTAAGGTATCCCATAGGTTTTGTTGTGTTGTATTGTCATTGTCATTCAGTTCCAGGAATGCTTTTATTTCTTTCTTTATCTCTTCCTTGACCCATTCATTATTCAAGAGTGTGTTGTTTAGTCTCCATGTGTTCTTGTAGGGTTTATCCTGGTGGATTGATATGGAGTTTTGTTGCATTGGTGGTCTGATAGAATGATGAAGATTTCTTCATTTTCCAAGCTTTTTTGTATAGTGTTGAATTTTTTTCCTGTGTCCGCAGTATACTGTCCTTATTTGGAGAATGTTGCTTGGGGTGCTGAGTAGAAAAGTGTATTCTCTGGTGGTTGGATGAAATATGTCAATAGATGTTGTGAGGTCCATTTGTGTATTGTATCATATTAGTTCAGTGTCTCTCTGTTTATCCGTTTCTTCTGTTGATCTTTCTGTCTAAGGAACTTAGGTGGGGTATTGAAATCCCATATGTTAGTGTGCTGGGGTTAATCTGTGCCTTGAATCCTGAAGAATGTCTTTATGAATTTGGTGCAGAACTGGCGTTTTGGTGCATAATATTCATGATTGTGAAGATTTATTCGTAATTGTTCCTTTTATAAAGATGTATGGCCCTCTTTGTCTCTTATTTGATTTTCGTGTTGCTTTGAAGTCTATTTTGTCTTTTTGGGGAAATATTATTGAAACATAGCAACACCTGCTTCCTTTTTGGTACCATTTGCTTGGCATACTTCCATTCCTTCACCCTATTAAGGTTGTGACCTATCTTTGAAATTGCAGATGGGTTTTTTGTAACACCATATAGATGGGGTTTTTGTTTTTTCCATATCCATCTCCCAGTCTATGTGCCTTTTGGATTGGGAGAGCTTAGCACCATTAATAGTCTACGGTTCTACATTGAAGATGTGTTGCTTCCTTATCCTTTTAACCATTTTTTGGAGTCTTTTAGTCTCCTGAGTTCTATCCGTCAGTTATGTTTTTATTAGTTTCTTTTCCTAGGTAGTTTTGGAGGATAGTGCTCCTCTCGTTTGTGTTTGAATTGCTTCAAGTAGTTTTAGAGAGTTGGTTTTCCGGACATGTATTCTAATCATCTTGTTTTAGCGCATGGAAATTTTTCTTTCCTTCAATTAGGATTGACATTTTTGCTGGGGTAAAATATTCTGGGTGGCATCACTAGTCCTCTTTAAGCTGGCATGCTTTGCCTCCATGTTCTTTTTGCTTTCATGTTTGCACTAAAGTCAGTTGTAATTATGATGGGTTTCCTTTGTATGTGACTGTTTTTCTATTGTAGCCTTCATGAGATTTTTTTTTGTTTTGGGTGTCGAGCAGTTTTAACAAAAAAATAAAGAGTAGATATGGCGTGGGGAATTTTCTTTTCTGAATCTTTTTTTTTCTTTGGTTGTGTTATTGTTTTTATTTTGTTTTTTTTTTTTACCTATTTTTAGTTTTGGGGAAAGTGTTCATCTATTATTCTCTGTTGAAGATCTGATCATACTATTGTTGGTATTCTTCTCCTTCCCTCTTGTCCTATGAGGCAGAGGTTTGATCTTTTTCATAATGTCCCATAATTCCAGGTTGCTCCATTTTGTGGTGTATTTTTTCAAAATTTTTTCATTTTTTTTTTTTTTTTTTTTTTTTTTTTTTTTTTTTTTTTTTTTTTTTTTTTTTTTTTTTTTTTTCTGCTTCCTCCATGTCTAGTTTCTGAGCTTTATTCCTTCCATTTCTTCTGGATTGGATAGCATTCTATTGTCCTTTTGCATTCCATCACTGTGATTTGTTTTAGTATTCCAATTTCCGTTTTGAGCTTTCCAGTCTTTTTTTGTGCTCCTTACTTCGTTGCTTGCCTTCCGTTTTCAGTGTTTCTACTCCTGTTCGGAGTTTTTTTTTTTCTCCCTCTAGTTCTTTCCGGAGTTTGTCAATCTGTTCCTTTAGTTCTTTCTGATGTTTGTCATTATATCCCTCTAGGTCCTTTTTGAGTTTTTCATTCTCTCTCTTTAATTCTCTGAATTCTTCTTTATTTTCTTTAATTTCTGTGCATAGGTCTGCAATTATTCCTCTAAGATCTGTTCCTTGGGTCACCTCCAGGGGGATCCCATTGTAGCTATCTCCTACAGGGTTGGTAGAGCTTGGTGCAGAATTATCCTGCACTTTTCCCATGTTGTCCCTTCGTCGTGTCCCTGGCATGTGGGTTTCCCTTTTGTGATTCAAATCACAAATGTCTTTTCACTATGTTAGAGGCTGGTTTTGCTTACCTCCTTCCGATGCTTTTTTTTTTTTTTCTTTCCTCTTCTGTGTTTATGGAGTATTGACTTGTCTAGGTTTCAGGCTTTAAATGTTTATATATTGGATATTGGAAGTCTAAGTCACTCTTCCCTTCCTGTTCTGAAGGTTCTCCAAAGAAGTCCTCTTGGATACTCTCTCATCAATTCCAGTTGGGGGGGGATATGCCTGACTTAGCCCACACCCCGGTATCTGTCTGGAGCAACTTCTAGGCTCCTATGCTTCAGGAGCCCCCCCGCACAAAGACACAATGGCACTGAACCAAACCCACCCAGCACCGGCTGCAAAGGCAAAGGGCGGCTCCCCCCAGACAGCCACCCCCTACAAGGGTTTAGAGTTTGGACCCTTTTCCAGCAACCCAAGAGTCAATCTACCCTAAAATCTACCTGTCTGGAGTGACTGCCAGGCTCCTGTGCTTCAGGAGCCACCCGCAACTCTAACTTATTTTTTAAGACAGGATCTCTCACAGAACTTGATGCTCTCTGATGTTTCGGGTAGGCTATGTGGCCAGGGAGCTCCTCAAGATCAACTTATCTCTGCTTCCAGCCATAAGGTTACAGAGAGTCCCACCACACCAGGGTCTTATTTTTTGTTTTGTTTTATGGGACAACATTTAGCAATTGTTATAGTGTGTACTTTTGTCAGTTGACTTGTGTGAATATGTATAATTCTTCAATCAATAAATATATTCTCTGAGTTAAAAAATTTTCCTATTTCACATGTGAAAGTGGTGTCATGCAGAATTTCATCTTTTGTCTAGTTATAATAGAGAAATGGAATAGGGAGGAAGATAATAAAAAATTACCATTTTGAACACTATAGCTGAGATATAGGTCAATACTTTATCATCACATCTTCAAACTAAAGCAAGGCAATGAGACATGTTTTTGCTCTGCAGCATCTAATAGTGTCATTTTCTATATTTCATCATGAAGGATTATAGTGTACACAGTAAGGATTAGCAGGCACACTTATATTTGTTTTGCATGAAAAAGATTTAATGATTCAGGATGACTCCTAGAATGTGCTTTTTATATAATTTTAGATGTACTTGAAGTTACTGCCATGATGGAAACCATCCACAGTAACAACAGGAGACATTTGTGGCAACTTGGAATCACCAATAGCAAGAAATCCAATGAAGAGATTGTTGATGTAAGTAAAAGAGTTAATATGAGCCCCTAACATATTTCAGGTCTGAAAAACAGAGAGTGGAATCTTTGGGAATATTTCCTCAAGAACTTAACTGAGGACTAAGGAGATTGGTGAGTTAGCAAAGTGTTTGATATAGAGGCATGAAGGTTTGAATTTGTATTCTCAGTACCCATGTATAACATTAGCTGTTTTAACATGCCCCTATACCCAAGAACTTGGAAGACAGAGAGATCAGATCCCCAATGAACTGTCTGTCCTAATTAGTAAGCTTCATGGGTTTAGTGACATGTGGTGAGTGTTTTAGGGAAGCATATCCAATACTAGAAAGAACATGTTAGGAAAACTCCTGTACCTGTAAATAATATAAAGAATTATTCTCTCTCCAGGCAGATCCAAAAATGCAACAGAATATCCAGCAGAAAAAATCCAATTTAGGTAAAGGATGCATGAAGATCCTTTACCAGAAGTCACGTCAAAGGAGGAATCAGGTGTCTCTGTCATGTAAGAAAGATTTCAGTTATAAATCAGCTTTCCCTCAATGTCAAAGAGTGGAGATACCTTATGAGCATAAAGAATTAAAGAATACTTTGTCCTTTGCATCACAACTCACTATACATCATGCTGCTCATACAGGGGAGAAGCCATATGAATGTACAGAAAGGGAGAATATTTTCTACTACAAGTCACAATTCACCCAACATTGGACTATTCATGCAGATGAGAAGCCCCATGAATGTACAGAATGTGGGAAATCATTTTACAGTGAATCTAATCTTGATGAACGTGAGAGCACACAAACAAGTGAAAAGATGTATCAGTGTTCAGAATGCAGAGCAGCTCTCTCATTCAAGTCAAACCTCATTCAGCATCAGATAACTGGTAAAGTTGAGGTCCCTTTTGAAGACAAACAGTGCAGCATAGTCCTTGATAAGCCTGAGATCACTGGACAGAAAACTCATACAGGAGAGAAGCAGTATCAATGTACAGAATGTGGGAAAGCATTCAACCGCAAGTCAACACTTACTGTGCATCAGAGAACTCACACAGGGGAGAAGCCTTATCAATGTTCAGAATGTGGGAAAGCTTTCAACTGTAAGTCTAACCTTACTCTACATCAGAGAACTCATACAGGAGAGAAGCCCTATCAATGTACAGATTGTAGGAAAGCCTTCTGTAGAAACTCTGACCTTATTGTACATCAAAGAACTCATACAGGTGAGAAGCCCTATGAATGTAAACGATGTGGAAAAGCCTTTTGCAAAATCTATTCTCTAATGGTACATCAAAGAACTCACACAGGAGAAAAACCTTATGAATGTAAACAATGTGGAAAAGCCTTCTTTCAAATGTCTTCTCTCAGGGTGCATGAAAGAACTCATACAAATGAGAAGCCTTATGAATGTAAACATTGTGGAAAAGCCTTCTATTTCAAGTTTAAGCTCACTGTCCATCAGCGAACTCATATACTGGAGAAACCTTATCAATGTGCAGAATGTGAAAAAGCCTTCTGTCACAAGTCTGATCTCACTTTGCATCAAAGAATGCATACAGGTGAGAAAACTTATGATTGTAAACAGTGTGGAAGAGCCTTCTGCTACAAATCTGCTCTCTGGGTACATCACAGAACTCATACAGGAGAGAAACCCTATGAATGTAAACAGTGTGGAAAAGCCTTCTGCCAAAGGTCTGCTCTCAAGGTCCATGAGAGAGCTCATACTGGGGAAAATCCTTATAGATGCCCCATATGTGGGAATGGTTTTAACTTTGAGTCAGTCCTTACTCTACATCAGAGAACTCATACAGGGGAGAGGCCCTATCAATGTTCACAATGTGGGAAAGCTTTCAACTGCAAGTCAAGCCTTACTCTGCATCAGAGAACTCATACAGGGGAGAAGCCCTATCAGTGTTCAGAATGTGGAAAAGCTTTCAACTGCAAGTCAAGCCTTACTCTGCATCAAAGAACTCATACAGGTGAGAAGCCCTATGAATGTAAGCATTGTGAGAAAGCCTTCTCTAGGAAGTCTCAGCTCACTGTCCATCAAAGAACACATACAGGCGAGAAGCCCTATGACTGTAAACAGTGTGGAAAGGCCTTCTCCAGTAATTTTCTATTAACTTTGCATCAAAGAACTCATACAGGGGAGAAGCCCTATCAATGTACAGAATGTGGGAAAGTCTTCTGTAGTAAGTGTGAACTCACTATGCATCAAAGAATTCATACAGGTGAGAAGCCCTATGAATGTAAGCAGTGTGGAAAGGCCTTCCGTCAAAGGTCTGCTCTCAAGGGCCATCAAAGAACTCATACAGGCGAGAAGCCATATGAATGTAAACAGTGTGGAAAAGCCTTCTACCAAATGTCTGCTCTCAGGGTGCATCACAGAACGCATACAGGGGAGAAGCCCTATGAATGTAAACAGTGTGGAAAAGCCTTCTGCCAAGTGTCTACTCTCAAGGTACACGAAAGAATTCATACAGGTGAGAAGCCCTATGAATGTAAGCAGTGTGGAAAAGCCTACTACAGCAAGTCACAGCTCACCCAACATGAAAGAAATCATATAAGGGAGAAGCTTTTTGAATGCACAGAATGTAAGAAAGCTTTCCACTTCAAGTCTCATCTCTTTGCACACCTGAGAACACATACAGGAGAGAAGCCCTATAAGTGTATAGAATGCAATAAACTTTTCTCCTACAAATCAAACCTCATTCAACATCAGAAGATTCATTTCAGTTAGAAGTCCTATGAATGTACATGATGTAGGAAAAGTTTCCGCTTCATTGTACATCTCGTTATATAATCAGAGGTGAGGAAATGTATCAATATGTAGAATGAGATTTTTTTTCATAGAAAACTCATAAAAGTGAGAATGCCTATGGGAAAGCTTTCTTGTGTAAGACATATCTCAACATTATACAACTCAAAGAGGTGTGAAGTACTTTGAAAATAAACACTGCAGAAAAAGCAATAACAGCAAGTCATACCTCATGCAACATTTGAAATTTCATATATAAATGAGAATCTATTTAATATACTGAATGCAAGAGTGGTTTCTTCCTCAGGTAACATCAATTTCCACATCAGACAACACAAGTATGAAGCTCTAACAGTGAAAAGCTCTAACAGAATGCAAGAAAGCTTTCTCCTACAATTTTCACTTTTCTGGACATCAGGTACTTAAAACAGTGAGATTGTCCATGAATTTACCTTGTTCAGGAAACCTTTCTATTGGAAGGTCTACCACATTCAACATCATGGTTCTTCTCATAGGTGAAAAAGCATGTAAGAATGCCTGAAAACTGGCTACTATCTGTGATTTCTAAAATGTTATTAGACAGTGAATACAGGTGAGAAAACTAATGAATGTAAAGGATGTAGGAAAACTTTGCACTGTAACTCTGACCTGATTCAACATTGGTGAACACCTAGAGTTATGAAACACCAATGTTTTTGATTGTTGGGCAACTTTATACTGCAGTCCTTTCTCTACATAGAGAATTTACACTTGTGAAAAACTATGAAATAAAGGAATGTAAGGAAATCATTCTCAAACTGTTGAGTAACACTAAATGTAAATAATACGAGAATGTTTTCTAACATATGGGCCATCAGTACCTTTCTGAAAACTCATTGATGTAAAGGAGGCCATGGAGTTCATGAAAAAAATGACACAGTTGAAATAGGATTCAGGCCTCTACATTACAAACCTCAGATGGGTGAGTTACCATGTATAAGAAATCATTTAGTGAGATATATTAATGCATGCTTTCAGTCCGTGATCAATTGTGTCCTCATACTAGAAGTTGACTGAAACTCAGAGATTGGGAGATGGTTTGAACATCACAGCAAAATGTCATATCTCAAGAAAAGGAATATATAATTCTAGCAGCGTGCCATACCTGGCACCTCAGCCTTGTCTTTGTGAGACATAAGAATGTAAAGCAGCAAAACCTTTTATTTGAAACTCAGTTGGTATCAGACATACAAAAAGGTGACTAACCAGAGGAAGATGACTCACCTAATTTTATTATGATGCTTTAACAGCAAATATCAATATCAGACTTATAGAAATGTCATTCAGCCATACTTCTGTATTAACAGTTATCTACTTAGGGAACCCTTCAAAAATGTTTATCAGCTGGGTGTGGTGGCGCACACACAAATATCAATATCAGACTTATAGAAATGTCATTCAGCCATACTTCTGTATTAACAGTTATCTCATTACTTAGGGAACCCTTCAAAAATGTTTGATTATCAGCCGGGTGTGGTGGCACACACCTTTAATCCTAGCACATGGGAGGCAGAGGCAGGCGGATCTTTGTGAGTTCACAGCCAGCCTGGTCTACAGAGCGAGTTCCAGGATAGCTGGGGCTACAAGGAGACCCTGTCTTGAAAAGACCAAAAAAAAAAAAAAGTTTGATTATTGTTCATTAATTTTATGGTTGTGTTTTGAGTGCTGCAGCACATGTGTGGAGAGCACAGGTTAACCTGGTGGACTTGGTTCTGTCCTTCCACCATGTAGATCATTAGGCTCAAGCTCAGATCATTAGGTTTGGTGGCAATTACCTTTCCCCTTTGAGATAGCTCATAAGCTCAAGAATCCTTTTGAATTTAAATAATTAGGTGGTATTATGTTGTTATTCCGGGCACCCTGTAAATAAATATTAGACATGGGGAAACTGCAGCAGATTTAGAACACCTCAGATTTAGTATGTCCATTACACACTGTATTAGTCACTTTTCTGTTGCTGTGATAAAGCACCATGACCAAGGAACTTATAAAAGGAAGAGTTTATTTGAGCTTACGATTGACGGTTCCAGGGAGTTAGAGTCCACTGTGGTGGGAGGCATGGTGGCTGGATCTGGAGCAGCATGCAGAGGGTCACATCTCGAAAAAAGCACAGGAAGCAGAGAGAGAGCAACTGTAGACCACGAGGCTTGTTAAACTCACTAAGCCTGCCCCCAGTGACACACTTCCTCCAGCACAGCCACACACCCCAAGACCTTCAAAAACAGCGCCACCAACTGGAGACAAACGTCTGAATACATAGAGCCTATGGGGAACACTCATTCAAACCACCACATTCCACTCCCTGGCCCCCATAGGCTCCTGACCATATAAAATGCAAAATGCATTCAGTCCAACCCCAAAAGTCCCCATAGTCTCCACCAGTTTCAATGCCATTCAAAAGTCTACAGTCCAAGTCTCTTCTGAGACTCAGGCCAATCTCTTAACTGTAAGCTCCTGTAAAATCAAAAGACAAATTACATACTCCCAACATACAGTGGAACCGAATACACATTCCCATCCCAAAAGGGAGGAATAGAGGCATAGTGAGGAAATACTGGACCAAAACAAGACCGAAAACCAGCAGGGCAAACTCCAAGTCCAGTTGCTCCATGTGCAACTTCTGGGACTTGACTTCCAAAGGGCTTAGACAGCTCAGCTCTTCCAGCTTTGCTTGCAACATACATCTCTTTCTTAGGCTGTTACCACTTCCTGTATGCAGCTCTCCTTGGCAAATATCTCACAGGTCTGGCATCTCGAATGTCTTCTTGGGGTCTCCGCTGCCAACCAGACTTCACATTCACAGCTTCATGCAATGGCCTATCAGGGCCTACTTTATGCAGGAACATCCCTGCTGTGCTCTGCCTGACCTTGGCAGCTCTCTGAAATGGTGGAGGAAGAACTGATTACCCCTTCACTCTTGCAAACTTCATGCCTCTAAAGCCAGCACCACATGAATGAAACTGCCAAGTTTGGCTGCAAGTTTCGGATGGACCCTGGCCTATTTCAACCACATTTGCAACTTTTCTCTGCCCTGGACTTGTTGGAGGATTAGCTGGGTGTGGTCTTGCCCTGAAGGTACTGATTCTTTTGTTTACTTGTAAATCTCCAGGCCTCTCCTTAATCACTTTAGTCTCCTTATGAAAGGGAGCCTCTCCTTCACATGCCTTGGCCACACCTTTAATCTTCCTAGTGCAGTTTTCAGATCCAAACTATACATTCTGCATTTCCTTCTGCCCCATTTGCTCTTTTTCACTGTACATCTGCACAATATTCACCATTAACAGCCACACCACCATTTCCACACTAGGCTGTCTTGAAATATCCTCTGCCAAAGACATCAGTCCACTGCTTTTCAACTTAGCATCAGGCAAGCATTTGGGCTGTGGGTAAACTGCTGCCACACTCTTTATCAAAATATCCCAGTTGCTACCTGTATTAGTCACTTTTATGTTGCTGTGATAAAGCACCATGACCAAGGAACTTATAAAAGGAAAAGTTTATTTGAGCTTATGATTGGCGGTTCCAGGGAATTAAGAGTCCATTGTGGCGGAAGGCGTGGCGGCTGGATCTGGAGCAGCAAACCGAGAGTCACGTCTCACAAAGAGCACAGGAAACAGAGAGGGCAACTGTAGACCACAGAGGCTTGTTAAAACTCACTAAGCCTGCCCCCAGTGACACACTTCCCCCAGCATGTCCACACCTTCTACGACCTCCAAAAACATCGCCACCAACTGGAGACAAATGTCTGAATACTTACAGCCTATGGGGGACACTCATGCAAACCACCACACTACCTAAGTCTTTATCCTCCTCTGGAACCACATCTTTTGCAGCAATGCTTGCTTCCAGGCCTCTACTAGAATGGCCATTTAAGCTCTGCTTACAGTAGTCAACAGCCTTTCTAGCCCAAAGTTCCAAAGTCTTCCACATTTCTCCAAACATCCACATGGTCAGGTTCTTCAGAGCCAATAGCCCACTCTCTGGTACCAAATTACTGTATTAGTCACTTTTCTGTTGCTGTGATAAAGCACCATTACCAAGGAACTTATAAAATGAAGAGTTTATTTGAGCTTACGATTGACGGTTCCAGGGAATTAGAGTCCATTGTGGCGGGAGGCATGGTGGCTAGATCTGGAGCAGCATGCCGAGGGTCACATCTCGCAAAGAGCACAGGAAGCAGAGAGAGAGAGCAACTGTAGACCACGAGGCTTGTTAAACTCACTAAGCTTGCCCCCAGTGACACACTTCCTCCAGCATGGCCACACACCCCAAGACCTCCAAAAACAGCGCCACCAACTGGAGACAAACGTCCGAATACATAGAGCCTATGGGGGACACTCATTCAAATCACCACACATGCATTTGAATTTCTTCAGTGAAAGCGATTTTTATAATTGGTTAAATTTCTTACAAGATCTCAATCTGTAGCTTATACATACTTTCAACTCATGTTATATCCCAGGCATGTCTTATATTCTTGATTCTCCTACTTCATCCTTCTTATTGGTTGGATTAGAGGCATGTAGCAATATACCTGTATCCATAAATTTCAGTAATGTGTGAACATTTGTAGCAAAACATCAGAATACGTGGGCTGAGGAGATAGCTCATTATGAGAGAGTATTTTCAGAGTAATCATGAGGACATGGGTTCAGATTCTGTGCATCTCTGTAGAAAGGGTAGGTGTATACTTTTAACTCCAGTTCTCAGGGCAGCCAGATAAAAGACAGTCAATGGAGCCTGCTGGCCAGCCCACCTACACAAAAAGTGGTGAGGTTCAGGTTCAGCACAGCACCTATATCAAGAAAATAAGGTGGAAAGTAAAGAGTAGAACACCTGCCATTAACCCATGTATATGCATTCATGAACACATAAGCACACACGTGTACACATATGTATATACAAAAAATCTTATATGTCATTAAATTGTTGAATCAAATGTCAAGGTATTTAATTTTAATTATGTTTTAGTATGGTGGTTATATGTACTATTCGAAATGAAAACATTCAAGTACAAGCTAATGAAGACATGCTTTTCCAGGCCAAAGTCCATTCTTTTGATGAATTTCTGGTCATAGGTGAACCCTCAGTGTTCAGACTTGGTTTATTGGTCTATTTTAGAGTGCCTTTTACACCCCCCAAATATGTTTTATGGATAGTTGGATTTTGTGTTACATTGAGAAGCCTCTGCATAACCACATGAAATATGTACATTCACTTTGTTGACAAACATAGGGACTGATTTGGGGAGTTAACCTCAGTGATATCATATATGCTGGTGTATGTATGCATTATAATTGAGGTCTCCAGGATACACAAATCTCTCTCTCTCTCTCTCTCTCTCTCTCTCTCTCTCTCTCTCTCTCTCTCTCTCTCTCCTCTCGGATTATGCTGCCTGTATGCAGCTCTCCTTGGCAGATACCTCCCAACTCTGGCATCTCCAGCATCTTGGGATCTCCACTGCAACCCAGGCTTAACTTTCATAGCTTCTGCTAATAGTGTTCAGGGTGTTCTTCTTTCAAGGATTCCCTGCCACATGTTGCCTGTCCTCAGTGGCTGTCTGAAACCATGAAGGATGAATCCAGGACCAACTCACTTATATTTTTCTGTCTCCAAACCAGTATCATGAGGACAGTACTGCCTAGTTATATTGCCAGCTTGAGGTGGACATTTGCTCCCTTGAATCACATTCTGAGCACCTTAGAATGGGCAAATTAAACCAAAACCTTCATGGGATCCTAGAGTAAATATTACATAAAGTTATCCAGGTAAATTCATTCTGAGTCTAAGCCCCAAACAACTGCTTTCAAATATCCTGTTGTTGTTTTTTTTATTAACGAGGTTTCTTTTAAAATAAAAATAATTGGAGAGGTGGGAGGGATAGCTCAGCAGTTAAGAGTACTTGGTGCTCCTACAGAGGACCTAGATTAGTTCTCAGCACCCATATGGCAGGTTACAACTGTCTATAACTATTTCCAGGGGACCTGTTGTCCTCTTTGGGATTTGGAGGAAATCAGGCACACATGTGATACACCATCATACATGCAGGCAAAACATTCATACATGCAAAATAAAAATCTTTTAAAAATCATTCTCATGTGTGTGTGTGTGTGTGTGTGATGCATACACAGGAGTATTTAGGTGTATGTGTGCCTATGTGTGTGAATGAGGAGGCAAGAATGGGACATCATGTAATGCTTTGAGACTGTATATTTTACAGAACTGGTATGACCTTATTGGTGGATGTCCAGTGAATTTTTGGTATCTGCCTCTTTGCCCCTCAATGCTAATCTTACAGACAGCTGCCGCCATAACTGCTTTTTATATGATGTTTATAATTTAAACCATATCCTCATGCGTGCAGAGCAAGTGCTCTTACCCAGTGAGCCATCTCCTCAGTACCCCAGTGGTTCCTTAAATCAATATGAAAAATTTTATTTGTTGTGGCTTTTCAGTATTTTCTGTGCTACCTAATTATTATAATTTCCCCAACTCAGTCTTGATTACTTGCTTTGGTCATGGTTGAACCCTCAAGTTACCTATGATGCACAGAGGACTAAACAAAGTGTCTTAGCCTTGGTGAGCACTCTTGAACTATGAGTCTGTTGGGGATTAGATGTTCTTAGCCAAGAATTTGGCTATAGAGTATTTGAGGCCAGCCTGGGATACATGATAGTCTGTTGCAAAAACTTTTTTTTTTTTTAATAAATGAAAGACAAGTATTAGACTTGGATGTGGTCACATATGCCTGTATCTTCAATACTTGGGAGGCTGAGGCAGGAGGATCACCATCAGTTTTAGTAGAGCCTAGACAAGAGTGAGACCATGTCTCAAGAAATCACACAAAGTAGACTGATCACTAGTAAAGTCCTTGGGAGCAAATGTGTAGTTCTGGGTCCACCTCTTATTTTTCTCTTGCAGCTTCCAGTGTTCTCTCTTTGTTCTGTACATTTAGTATCTTTAACTATGATATGCCATGGGGAGTTTCTCTTCTGGTCCTTTGTACTTGGTGTTCTGTGTACTTCTTGTATAGGTATCTCTTTCCTCAATTTAATGATATTTTCTTTTGTAATCCTGTTGAAGATCTGGCCAATGCATTTATCTTAGATTCTTCTTCCTATAGTCCCATGATGCATAAATTTGGTTTTTCATGGTCTCATATTTCCTGCATATTCCATTTCTGTGCTTTTATTTTTTTCATATTTGCTTGAATTGTCCAATTCTTGATATTCTGTTTTCCATTTCATTAGTTCTGTTAGTGAGCCTTTCTCCTGTTATTTCAAATTGACTTATTGAATTTTTCACTTCCTTCTCCTTTTCAGTCTGAGTTTTCTTCAATATTTCTCTCTGTTTCATTAATTCTGTCAGAAGTTTATCCCTAGCCTCTTTTCATTCTTTGGGTTGTTTGTTTTTGTGTTCATTACATTTGAGTTCTTTGATCTTGTATGTCATTGTTCTTTTTAAATTCTGTGTCCTGAGTTACCTCTGGGGAATGATTTTGGCATGTGGATTTCTTTTGTTGCTTTTGATTCTTCTATAAAATTCAAGCCTGCCTTTGTGAGTTGAAGTTTCCATTATTTTTGCAGCTTGGCTTCTTTTTGATTGGACATGAAAAACTAATTGATCCTATTCTCTCTTTTGATTTATATAGTGGGACCAGATGGATGCAAGGAGGCTACTCAAGAGTTCTTCAGGAAGGTGAAGTGGCCCTGGCTAGTTAGGCACACTTAGGCCACTACAAAGAGATAAGGCCAAGGGCTAAGGAGAGGACATGGGAAAAGGATGTGCTGTTCTCTATTAGCCAGGAGGAAAGTCTAAGCTCTGGAGCTGTGGCAGGGACTGCAAATGCTCCTAAAGCAGGGCAATGGGTGTTGCAGAATTTGGGCAACTCATCTCCCAAGGCCAAGTCACCACTCATGCAGTATCAGAAGAATGGGACAATGATGTGCAAGTCCATACTAAGCAGCAGGGAAGCCTGAGCCCTGGAGCAATGGGAAGAACTGAAGATGGCCCCAAAGCAGAGGCCTGGGCATGATGGGATTTGGCCAGCTCACCCCTAGAGACCAAATCAGACCCTTTCACACAGACTCGGCAGGATGTGCATGCAAAGAGAGGTGATAGAAGGATGTCCCATCACAATACAGTGTTTAGTGCAATGTTCTTTTTTTTTTTTTTTTTTGGTCTTTTCGAGACAGGGTCTCCCTGTAGTCCCAGCTGTCCTGGAACTCACCCTGTAGACCAGGCTGGCCTTGAACTCACAAAGATCCGCCTGCCTCTGCCTCCCAAGTGCTAGGATTAAAGGCGTGCGCCACCACGCCCGGCGCAATGTTCTTTTACACCTCAATCCTTTGTTCTATGACAATGAACATTTTGCATCACAGTGGTACACTGTTCCAATTCAATGCTTCCCTGTCTCATCATACTCATCCAGTGTTACATCAGAATAATTCCATCCTTTCACAATCCTCCACATTCACGTGGCCCATTGTAGTAGTTTGAATGAAAATGTCTGCATGGACTCCCAAGTATTTGGACATTTTGTCCCCAGTTTGTGGCACTGTTTTGGGTAGTCTTAGGAGGTATGGTCTTGATTGAAGAATTGCTTCACAGGGGGCAGGCTTTGAGAGTTCTTATGCTTTGCTGGATTTCCAGTCACTTTCTACTTCCTGTGCCTGTTTGAAGATGTGAGTTCTTATCTACTCTGTCCTACTCTGACAAGCTTTCCATCCTCCCTGATGGATTAATATCTCTGGAACTTGGAACTGTGCACTCAAATAAATTCTTCCTATGAGGTCTGTTGGTCATGGTAGTTTATCACAACAACATAAAAGTAATAAATATGCCTACTGTCCTATCACAATCCTCTCTTTTCAAATTACAATTCTCCATTGTTGCATTGCTAGTATATTGTCACATGGAAATTGTCCATTTTCACATCCTAGTGCTCTATTGTTCCAGCATAATAGTCTGACACAGGCTGCACAGTTCCATTACACTGGGGTTTCACTATCTAATCACAGTGCTGAATTGGTATACCATAATTTTCCAATCACAGTGATCCTTTGTATGGTCACAATGCTCCATTTTTATTTTATCACAGTGATACACTATCTGATCACATCGCTTTATTGTTACATGAAAATGATCCATTGGGTTAGCCAGGCATGGTGGCACACTCCTTTAATCCTAGCACTTGGGAGGCAGAGGTAGGTGGATCTTTGTGAGTTCAAGGCCAGCCGGGTCTACAGAGTGAGTTCCAGGACAGCTGGGGCTACAGGGAGACCCTGTCTCAAAAAGACAAGACAGGAGCTGGAGAGATGGCCTAGCGGTTAAGAGTGCTGACCGCTCTTACAGAGGACCCGGGTTCGATCTCCAGCACCCACATGGCGGCCGAGAACTGTCTGAAACTCCAATTCCAGGAGAATTCCAGTTCCAGGGGAGTCAGACACCCTCTTCTGACCTCCGCGGCATTGCATGACACGGGTGCACAAACTTGCATGCAGACAGTACATTCATACACATACAGAAATAAAAAAAAAAAAAAGAAAGAAAATGATCCTTTGGGTTACTAACATTTTCCACTGCCTCAACAAATTGGTCCACTGTCCCATGGCAATGCCCTCCTAATCACAATGCTACATTGTTACTCAAAATGGTAATAGACCCAACAAAATACTCTATAGTTAACTCATAATGCTCCATTCTTATTTCATAATGGTGAAGTATCTTATAACAACACCCCATTTTTACATCACAATGATCCACAATCCCATCATAATTGTCTATTATCTTATAATGCTGTGTGTTATTACATTATAATGGTCCACTCTCCAATCTTATTTCCATTCTTATTTCATAATGGTGAAGTATCTTATAACAACATCCCATTTTTACATCACAATGATCCACAATCCCATCATAATTGTCTATTATCTTATAATGCTGTGTGTTATTACATTATAATGGTCCACTCTCCAATCAAAATTTTCTCCTATTTCATAACAATGCTCCATATTTGTGTCATAAAGGTCCACTTTCTCCACACAGTGTTCACTTGTCTCATCACAATGCTCTCCTGTTGCATCACTATTATCCCCTGTCCCATAATAATGCTCCACTGTCTCATCATAATGCTCCATTGCTTCATCACAGTGGACAACTGTCCCATCTCTGTGCCTCACTGTCTCATCATAATCCTCACTTGTTACAACACAATGATTCACTGTAGTATCACAATGAGCCACTCACTGTCCAATCACAAAACTCCATTCTTACCCCATAGTGATCCACTGTCCTATCACAATCATCCACTGTTTCATCATAATGGTTAAGAGTTCCATCATAAACAATCAAGGAAGTGAAGAGAAATCCCACACAGTGGGAGGAAACCTTCACCGCAGAAACATCTGACAAAGCATTGATTTCCAGAATGTATAAACTACTCAAAAAACAAAGAAGAAAAAAAAAACAAATGACCCACTCAATAGATGGAGCAAAGAGCTGAACAGAAACTTCACAAGTGAGGAATTAGAGATGGTTGAGAAACACCTTAAGAAGTGTTCAACATCACTAATCATTAAGGAAATGCAAATCAAAACCACTTTAAGATATCATCTTACTCCAATAAGACTGGCTAGGTTCAAGAAAACAAATGATACCAAGTGCTGGAGAGGATGTGGGGAAAGAGGAACACTCATCCACTGCTGGTGGGAATATAAACTCATACAGCCATTATGGAAAGCAGTGTGGAGAACCCTTGGAAGACTTGGAATGAACTTGCCACCCGACCCAGCCATACCACTCCTGGGCATGTACCCTCAAGACTCACCTGACCACAGAGATACATGCACGGCCATGTTTATTGCAGCTCTCTTCACAATAGCAAGGAGCTGGAACCAACCCAAATGCCCCTCAACTGACGAGTGGATAGAGAAAATGTGGTACATGTACACAATGGAGTTCTATGCAGCAGTAAAGAAAAAGGACATCATGAGCTTTGCAGGAAAATGGCTGGAGCTAGAAGACATCATGCTGAGTGAAGTAACACAGTCCCAGAAAAACAAACGACGAATGGTATCTCTCATCTGTGGATGCTACTGCCAATTACCTAGTTGTAAGTATTTCTTGTGCACAGCCCCTTGAGCTTTTGTGCAAGCAGTTGGGAGTGATGCATACTGGAAACAACAATAACAACAACAACAACAACAACAGAAAGGTCTGCATTAAAGAACTGATTGAAACAGTGAACATCTCAAAACAGTCAACTTCCACATGGAGAATATCGAGAAAGACTGAGAAAGAGATGAAAAGTGTGTTTGGCAGAATACATGAGTTCTGGTTGGGTGGGGGCATAGGGTGGGGAACATTGGTCTAGATTTGATAATCTTGTACAGAATATATATTTAAAAAATCAATCAATCAAAAAAAGTTCCATCATAATGCTTCACTATCTCATAAAAATGCATCACATTGCTGCATCATAACAATTCATTGATTAACCACAGTGATTTACTGTGCAGTAAGCAATGCTCTATTGTTTCATGACTGATCCACTATCCTATCATACTGGTTCATTGTTGCTTTATAATGATCCACTGTAGCATTACAAGCCTCCTTATGTCATCATAATGCTGCATTAATACATTACAATAGTCTACTATCTGATAAAAATATTTCTTTTGTCGTTACAATGCTCCATTGTTGCTCACAATGCTCAACTGTCTTATAATGCTCCATTCTTGAATAGTAATAGTCCAATCACAATGCTCTATTGTCTCGCCACAATGCTCCTCTTTCTAATCTAATTGCTACATTGCTTTATTACAGTGTTCCACTGTTTCATCACATTGCTCTGCTATCTCATAGCAATGCTTGTATTTTGCATAACAGTGGTCCAATTTCCTATAAAAAAATCTCATTGTTGCATAATAGTCCACTGCTCCATCACAATGCTTAATTATCTTGCCATAATCCTCCATTATTCATCAGAGATCTTCACTGTCATATCAAAATGATCTACTCATCAAAATGCTCCGTTGTTGCATCATAATGGTCTAATTTCTTATTATAGTGCTCCAATGTTTCATCACAATGGTCCGTTTTTGCATCAAAACCATCCAATATTCCATAAAAATGCTCATCTGTGTTATAACGGTTCTCTAATTTTGCATCTCAGTGGTCTAGTCACCCATCATATTGCTTCATTGTTTCAAAATAATACTCCTTTGATCCATCACAATGGTCCATTTTCCTATCAAACCCTCCATTATTATATCAAAATTATTCACTTCCTCATCACAATGTTCCATTGTTTTATCATAATTATACATTGTCTCTTCACAGTGTTCCAATGCCTACCACAATGCTCCACTATTACATCACAGTAATCCAAACTTCTATCCCATTGTTCCTGGGTCTCATGACAGTGCTCAGTTCTTTCATCACCCTTTGAGGGAAGTCAGACAGAACCTCAGGGCAGGACCCTGGGAACACAGGAACTGAAGCAGAGTCCATGGGAGAGTGCTGCTTACTGGTTTGATCCTCTGGCCTATACTCAGCCTGATTCCTTATAAAAGCCATAACTGCTTGTCCAACAGTAGCACCACCCACAATGGGCTGGACTTTCTCTGTCATATACTTCAATTTTGAAGAAAATGCCTAATTAACATGCTCACAGGCCAATCCAATAGAGAAAACTTCCCAATGGAGGTTCGCTGTTTCCAGGTGTCGGGTTGACAACTGAAGCTATCAAGCACAATGTTTCACTGGCCTAACAAAACGGTCCACTGACCCATTACAATTGTCAATTGTTACACTACAGTGGTGCACTTTCCCATCACAATTGCCCCTGTCTTATTACAATGCTCCATTACTGCATCACAATCATCCACTTTCTTATTATAAAGCTCCATTGTTGCATCACAGTGTTCCTTGTTGCTCTTTCCCATCAGAAGGCTCCCTAGTTTGATCACCATGCTCCATTGTTATATCAAAATGGTCATTGGCCTCATCATAATGCTTTATAATTTCATCCCAATGTTCCATTGTTATATCACAATGGTCCACTGTCAAATAATGCTCCAATCTGTCATCACAATGGTTAAATATCACATCAAAATGCTCCACTATTTCATCACAATGTTCCATAATTATATCCCAATTTTCCATTGTTGTCTCAAAATTGTCCATTGTCCTATCATAATGTTCTACTATCATACTACATTGTTCCCCTGTCCCATCACAGCACTCCTCACAATACTGCATTGTTTCATGCCAGTGGCCCACTGTAAAATCAAAATGCTCCTGTTTTATTAAAATGCTCAATTTTACATCACAATTGTGCACTTTCCCCTCTTAAGGCTCCATGGTTTCATCACAGTAATTCACTGTTCCCTCACAATGCTCCATTCTCTCATCACAATGCTCAGTTTTTGTATCACAATTATCCAAAAACATATCGCAAGTGTCCACTGTCCTATTATAATGCTCCATTGTTACACTACAATGGTCCAGTTCAATAACAATGCTCCCCTTTCTCATCACAATGCTCCACTGTTGAATTACAATGATCCACTCTCCTATAGCAATGCTCCATTGTTATATCACAATGGTCCACTGTCCCATCACAATAATCTAAATTATTAAATTACAAAGTCCATTGTACCATCACAATGCTACACTGTCTCATCACAGTGTGCTTTTGTTATACCACAATGATCTCATATCACACGCTCCACTGTGTAATCAGAATGCTGAAATGTTTAATCACCTAAGTTCAATGTCCTATTATAATGCACCACTATCTCATCACAATGGTTGTCTTCCATTACAATGCTACTGTCTCTATTCAAAGCTTCTCTGTTTTACCTGATTGTTGCATCTCAGTGGTTCATGTCCCATTGCAGTGATCCCCTGTATCATCTCAATATACAATTTCTACCCCTCAGTGGTCAACTCTTCCATTCTAATGTTCATCTGTCTTATCACAAGGATCAATTTTTTATTTGGTCTTGTCAAGACAGGGTCTCCCTCTAGCTCCAGCTGGCCTGGAACTCACTCTGTAGACCAGGCTGGCCTTGCACTCACAAAGACCTGCCTGCCTCTGCCTCCCAAGTGCTAGTATTAAAGGCGTGCACCACCACGCCTGGCACAAGGATAAATTTTTGAATCACAGGAATACACTCTTTTATCACAATGCTACAGTCACAATGACCTATGGTCCCATTAAATTCTTCCCCTCACTCATCACAATGGTTCAATGTCTCTCTAAAATCTCTACTGTCTCATCAAAATTCTCAATTACTGCCTCAAAATAGTCCAGTTTTCTGTCACAGTGTTCCACTGGCTCATCACAATGACCAATTGTTACAATTGATGGTTAAGTATACATAAGTCAAAAATTGTAATAAAACATATGTCCCAGCACTCAGGAGGCAGAATCAGGTGGATTTCTGTGAGTTCAAGGCCAGCCTGGTCTACAGAGTGAGTTCCAGGACAGCTGGGGCTACAGGGAGACACTGTTTCAAAAAAAAAAAAAAAAAAAAAAAAAAAAGAAAAAAAAAAAAGAAAAAAAAAAAAGAAAAAAGAAAAATACAACATAAATGGACTTCAAGAGAAAAATCACATGGTCATCTCGATAGATACAGAAAAGGCCTTTGATAAAATCCAACATGCATTTGTGTTACAAGTCACAGAAGGAATTGGTCTGGAGGGAACATTCCTCAACGTAATTAAAGATATATACAACAAACCCATAGCCAACATCATTCTAAATGGAGAAAAACTCAGCCATTAAGGTCAATGACCAAAATCAGGAATGAAACAGGGCTGTCCACTATCTCCATTCCTTTTCTTTTTTTTTTTTTTAATTTTTTTTTTATTTATTTCCTTACGTGTATGAATGTATTGGTGCATGCAAGTCTGTGCACCCGTGACGTGCAATGCCGCGGAGGTCAGAAAGAGGGCGTCGGACTCCCCTGGAACTGGAGTTCTCCTGGAATTGGGTTTCAGACAGTCTCGGCCGCCATGTGGGTGCTGGGGATCGAACCCGGGTCTCTCTGCAAGAGCGGTCGGGCTCTTAACCGCTAGGCCATTGCTCCAGCCCTCTCCATTCCTTTTCAATATAGTGTTTGAAATTAGTGCAAGCCGAACCGGGGTCAGGCAGGGGAGACCCATAACGCGCCAGGCACGGTACACACAGCTCTAGGCGGGGTCTGGCGGGGGGCAGCTGGGAGAGGGTCTCGCTGTGAACCGTCTACGGGTCCCGGCCCAGAGGGACGCGCTCGGGTGAGCAGGGTCGCGTTTCCCTCTGCTCTGGTCCCGGCTGGACCTGTGGGCGGGAACCGGGGTCGCAGGGGAGACGCCATAACGCGCCAGGCCAGGTACACAGCTCTAGCGGGGGTCTGGCGGGGGCGCTGGGAGAGGGTCTCGCTGTGAACCCGTCTACGGGGTCCCTGGCCCAGAGGGACGGCCGGGGCGCGGGCTAGATCAGGCACACAGTACCACCCCCCCCCCCCACCCGCGCTCGCACCAAGTGAATTGCTAAGAATCCAAGTGTGTCTTCCTTTGGAGAACCTTGCAGATAAAAAGAAAGAGAAAACTAAAAACTAACTTAGGCTTCCAACATCCAAATAACACAAAACTGAAAAAAAAAAAATAACATAAAAAAGAAAAGAAAAAAAAAAAAAAAAGCATCGGAAGGAGGCAAGCAAAACCATCCACTAATATAGTGAAAAGTCATTTGTGACTTGAACCACAAAAGGGAATCCATATGCCAGGGACACGACGATAGGGACAACATGGGAAAGGCACAGGATACTCCCACACCAGGCCCTACCAAACCTGGAGGAGGATAGCCACAATGGGATCCCCTTGGAGGAGACCAAGGAACAGAGCTTAGACGAATAAATTACAGACATACGCAGAGAAATTAAAGAAATAAAGAAGAAGTCATGGAACTAAAGAGAGGAATGAAAAACTCAAAAAGGACCTAGAGGGATACAATGACAAACTTCGGAAAGAACTAAAGGAACAGAATGACAAACTCCAGAAAGAACTAGAGGAGAAAAAAACAAACTCCGAATGGAAGTAGAAACACTGAAAAAGGAAGCCAACCAAAGAAGAAAGGAGCACCAAGAAGAGATTGAGAAGCACAAAAGAGAGATTGAGAACTCAAAAAGGAAATGGAGGTACTAAAGAAAACACAGGAGGAAACAAAAAAGGAATTAGAACACTCCAGTCAATCAAGAAGAAAGAAAAGGAAAAAGCCTCAGAAGTAGAATGGAGGAAGCAGAACAAAGAATATCAACCTGGAAGATAACACAGAGCAATTAAAAGCTCAAATAAAGATTATGAAAAAATTTAAAAATACACAAAAGTGGAACAACCAGGAAATATGGGACACTATGAAAAGACCAAACCTCTGCATCATGGAATAGAGGAAGGAGAAGAATCTCAAGAGAATAGTATTGATCAGATCTTCAACAGAATAATAGATGAAAAATTTCCCCAACTAAAAATAGACAAGCCCATACAAATACAAGAAGCACATAGGACCCCAAATAGACAAGATCAGAAAAGAAACACCCCACGCCATATCATAGTTAAAATGCTAGATGCCCAAAACAAAGCAAAATTCTGAGGCCACAAAAAGAAAAACAAGTCACATACAAAGGGAAACCCATCAGAATTACAACTGACTTCTCGCCTCAAACCATGAAAGCAAGAAGAACATGGAGCAAAGCATTCCCTGTGTGTTAAGGACTATGGATGCCAACCCAGAATACTTTACCAGCAAAAATGTCGACTATCTTGAAGGAGAGAGAAAAATCTTCCATGACTAAACAAGATGATGGAATACATGTCTGGAAAACCAACTCTTCATAAAATACTTGAACAATTCAAAGGGCAGAAGAGAGGAGCAAACAATCCTCAAACACCTAGGAAAAGAAAACTAACAAACAAATAACCATAGGAGCAAAATCAAGGCTAGAGTCCAAATGGATAATAAAGTGAAAGGAAGCAAACATCATCTTTCAATTGTAACCTTAAATATAATGGGCTAAACTCCCCAATCAAAAGCATAGACTGGGAGAATGGATTAGGAAACAAAACCCATCTATATGCTGTCTACAAGAAACCCATCTCAATTTCAAGGTAGGCACCAACTTAAGGTGAAGGGTTGGAGAAAGTATTCCAAGCAAATGGTACCAAAAAGAAAGCGGGTGTGGCTATTCTAATATCAGACAAAATAGACTTCAAGCAAAAGAAATCAAAGAGACAAAGAGGGCCATTACATCCTTATTAAAGGAACAATTGACGATGAGATTTCACAATCATAAATATATAGCACCAAACATCAGTGCACCAAACTTTAAAGACAATTCTTCAGGATCTCAAGGCACAGATTAACCCCAGCACACTAATACTAGGGGACTTCAATACCCCATAGTCCTTTAGACGATCAACAGGACAAAAGATAAACAGGAGACATCTGAATAAAAGGACACAATACCCAAATGGACCTCACAGACATCTATACGAATATTCTACCCAAAACACCAGAGAATACACTTTCTACTCAGCACCTCATGGAACATTCTCCAAAATAGACCATATACTGGGACACAGGGAAAAAACTCACACAAATATAAAGGTTGAATAATCTCATGCATTCTATCAGACCACAGTGCAATAAAACTGCGATATCCACCACCAGAATAAACCCTACAACCTACAGGAACACATGGAGACAAACAACACTCTCCTGAATAATAGAGTGGGTCAAGGAAGAAAGAAAAAAAAGAAAAAAAACATTCCTGGAACTGAATGACAATGATAAAACACACACAGCAAAATCTAGGGACACTCTTAAAGCAATCCTAAGAGGGAAGTTTATAGCTCTAAGTGCCCACATTAAAAAAAAAGAAAGAGCACAAGTGAACGATCTAACACTCAGCTAAAATACGAAGAAAAAAAACAACAAAACATAAACGGAGAGACAAGAAGAATAATAACAAAATCAGAGCAGAGATCATGAAATAGAAACAAAGAAACCATACAAAAAATCATGAATCCAAAAGTTGGTTCTTTGAGAGAATAAACAAGATAGACAACCTCTAGCCCAGTTAACCAAAAGAAAGAGGAACACTCCAAATCCATTGAAATCTGTGATGAAAGGGGAAATATCACAACAGACCAATAAAAAGATCCAGACAAATCCTACCGGGAATATTACAAAAACTATATTCTACTAGTTTGAAAACCTAGAAGAAATGAATTATATCTGATCCTGGGAATCACCAAAGCTTAACCAAGAAGAGATCGACAGCTTAAAACAGACCATAGTACAGGAAGAAATTGAAATGTAAGTAAGTAGCCTCCCACCCAAAAAATGCCCGGCCCGCTAGGATTCCGGCAGATTCTATAAAACGTTTAAAGACTTACAACCATTACTACTTAAATTGTTGAAGGATACAAATGGGGACGTTCTCCCAAATTCCTTCTATGAAAGCCAGCATTACGCTACTACCAAAACCAGGGAAAGATACAACCAAAAAGGAGAACTATAGACCCATCTCCCTAATGAAACAGATGCCAATATTCTAAAAGGATTCTGGCAAATTGATACAGCTCACATCAAGAAAATCATCCACCAGACCAAGTTGGATTCATACCAGGACATGCCGGGATGGTTCAAAATATGACAAAATCAATACACTCATCAAACACATATCATGGATCTGAAGGACAAAAACACCAGCCATCATCTCAATAGATGGAGGAAGAAAGAGCCTTTGACAAATCAAGCACCCTTCCTGTTTAAAGTCTGGAGGGAATTGGTCTGGAGGGATCATTCCTCAATGTAATCAAAGCCATATACCGTAAAACCCCCCACCAATTCATCCTAAATGGGGAAATGACAGAGCATTCCCGCCTTAAAGGTGGAACTCGGCAAGGTGCCCCCTGTACCCACTCTCTTCAATATAGTGCTAGAAAACCCTAGCTAGGGCAATAAGGCAAGAAAAGGAAAATTAAAGGAGTTCTAATTGGAAAAGAGGAGTCAAGCCATCCCTTTTGCTGATGATATGATTGTCTACCTAAGGGATGCTAGAAATCCACCAGAAAACTCCTAGAAACGATTAAGAGCTTTGGTAAAGTGGCAGGATACAAAATAAACCTAGAAAATCCATAGCCTTTCTGTACACCAACACAAGCAATTGAAGAAGGACTACAAGGGAGCCTTCCCACTCACAATAGCCTCAAAAACAATAAAATACCTAGGAACAAACCTAACCAAAGACCACCAAGGATCTCTACAACAAAAAAGTTTAAACCCTGAAAAAGGAAATTGAGGAAAAAATCAGAAGATGACAAACCTCCCATGCTCATGGATGGGAAAATAATATAGTAAAAATGTTTCCATCCTACCCAAACTAGTGTACAGATTTAATGCATCCCAATCCGAATCCCCAAGAGTTTCTTCACAGGCCTGGAAAAAAAAATCTCAATTCATTTGGAAAAACAAAGACCCCGAATAGCCCAAGCACACTGAGTGAAAAGAGCAATACAGGGGTGGGATTCTATACCAGACATTAAAACTAACTATACTAGTCATAAACAGCACACCCACAAAAAAAAAAAAAAAAAAAAAAGAGACAAGACAAGAATAAAACTGAAGATCCAAACTGAGACTCATACAATTTCAGCCACCTCATATTTGCAAGGGGGCCAGAAGACACAATGGAAGAAAGACAGCATTCTCACAAGTGTGCTGGCAAAAAATGGATCACCACTTGTAGAAGAATGAAATTAAACCCTTACCTCTCACCTTTTACAAAGGTCAACTCCAGATGACCAAAGACCTCAACGTGAAACCCAAACTCTGGAGGTGATAGAGAGAAGCTTGGCAGCAGACTACAAGACATAGGTGTAGGAAAAGACTTCCTAAATCAGACAGCACTGCACAACAAATAAGAAGAACTAAGCTCGACAATTGACCAAATGGAACCTCATTAAACTCAAAAGCTCTGTACATCAAGGAAAGCAATAAAGGAAGTGGGGAGAAGACCCACAGATGGTGAGGAGGAAACCTTCACAGCCGATACCATTGACCAAGCATTAATTTCCAGGAGTATATAACTACTCAAAAACAAAAGAGAAAGAAAACAAATGAATCATCAAAAGATGGAGCAAAGGATCTGAATAGAGACTTCACAGAGGAGGAGTTAAGAGATGGCCGAGAAACAATCTTAAGAAGTGTTCAACCATCTCTGATAATTAAGGAATGCAAATTAAAACCACTCTAGAGATACCACCTTACTCCAATAAGACTGGCTAGGATCAGGAACATGAATGATACCAAGTTTGGAGAGGTTGTGGGGGAAAGGGGGACACTCATCCATTGCTGTGGGGAATGTAAAATTGTACAGCCACTATGGAAAGCCGTGTGGAGAACCCTTAGAAGACTCAAATGAGCCTTCCATTTGAACCCAGTCATAACCACTCCTGGGTATTATACCCACAAGACACACTTACTGCAAGTACATGCACAGCTTTGTTTATTGCGCTTGTTCACAAATAGCAAAAAGCTGGAACCAGCCCAGGTGCCCTTCAACTGACGATGGATAAAAAAAATGTGTACATGATAGAATGGATTACTATGCAAGCAGTAAAGAGGGACAACATCATGAAATTTTGCAGGTAATGGATGGAGCTGGAAGACATTATGTTAAGTGAAGCTAACACAGTCCAGAAAAACAAACGGACAAATGGTGTCCCTCCTATGTGGATGCTAGTACAACAACCCAAATATAAATATTTCTCATGGGAGGGAGGCATAGTAAAAGAACAACAGAAAGACTGCATCAGAAAATGGACTGAAATGGTGAATTGGAAAGGGGGGTGGGTGGGAGAGGACACGGGTTTTTATATTCGTTAAGGCATATTTAATTGACGTGAGCTCAGCAAGTGACCCCAGTTTCGCTAGACCACTGTCTACAGGACACATGTGGTTTTAGGACTTAGTAAAAGAAAAGTAAACATGTGTATATTAAACAACATTGGTTTACAGATCTGATAAAAATGGTAATGCATCTGAATTAAATGGAGATATAATTCGCTGTTGCCCACATTTGCTTTACATAAAATCTGTCGAGCAAGAACTTTGGATTGACACATACAAATGTTCTCTAATTTTCTGTTTTACAGATTTACCTTGTAGCATTCTCTTTAAGATGATTTAACGTAAAAATTAAGTTTGCTTCCAGTTAATCACTATACTAGCATGGGGAATTATGAACCATGGGTGAATTTGATAAACTGTGCCTTTATCCACCCTATAGTCATGTATAATACAACTAATCTTCTGGAGACTCATACGCTAAAAAAAGGGGGGGGGATACAGAAGACATGAACCTTTTCATCAAACCCCTGCAATTCAAATTCTTAAAACTAACTATGGGAAAGATTTGTTTGTTCCAACGACAAAACGTCACCAACTTAACGGCTGAGAAAAAGAAGATACAGGTTGCATTGAGTAGGATGTACCAAAAATGGCAACGGGAAAGGCTGACCGTCTGAACATTCAAAGGAAGAAAAGCCTCAGATTGCCTAAACATCGAACCCCTCTGTGGATCCTACATGTAACAACTAGTTATAATGAGTCCTAATGAAACTTACCTTCTGGGTTGCCACAAAGGTTCCGATATGAGAGACTTCCTTGCCTTCCACCCATAGGAACAAGGAGAAAGAAATATGACAATGTGAGGTCGCTCCCCAACTGTAAATTGGAGACAACTACTGTAGAGGTAATCTCTTATAAAACCGGTAAAACTGTCCTTTAATTGACTACTAGACATGAGGAACTGTGGAAGGGTTACTCTCTGTTCAGAACCAAATATAATACTAAAGTCCTAGGGCATGCACTCAGGCAAAATATATTATAGACAGAGCTCTGACATCAGCAATGGATTGTTCTACCAGGTGGATGTTGGCCAGGGATCCAAGGCCCCACAAAAGGTAAGGGCTCCTTGCCTCTAAGTTGGGATACCTACAGGAGGAGAGGCAATAAGACCCTGCTGCCGAAGACCCTGACGTGCAACATGGGAGGATGTATTGAGACCACACATGACAGTGTACAGATGGCCTCTGGATTGCCAGAGAGTGTTACCAAAGGCCATTAACAGTAAAGCAAATCATGGGTCTTCCTGAGTCCAGCAGACTCCACCTCAGCCACCAGCTACACCTCACTGCCTGGAAATTACTGTGCAGCAGCGGCAGCATGTGCCTTTGTATTATCCCAAATCTAACAAAATTGGTATTGGCCTCTCCCCTTGAGAAGAAATAACCCATGGTGATGCCACAAGCTTACTCTCTAAGGTAGGAGATAGTTGGAGATGTTTAAGGCCACAGTCGACCCTGTTCATATTTAACCACAAAACCACACCAAACGGGGGGAAGGAAAAAAATTGTTAATTCATTGGAATACATATCCAAACATGTCTGTCTATGCTAAAGTAATCCTATACCGTAATATTAGTGCTGCTTAAATACCTCATATATCTAATTGCTTTTTCTTCATTAGTACGTATCGAAACGGTTTTCCTGGACAAACTGTCGCCCATGAAGGAAACAGCCAGTAGAATTGACCAGGAGTCCAAGCTAAACCAGCTCCAGGAGTAGAGAGTGGACTGTTTACCTCTCATCCACCTGTGCCCTTTTCTAACGCCTAGGGACAACCTGCGGAAAGGCGCGTGGTCCGCCGCGTGGTAGGAATGTAAGGGCTGCGATTGGGGTGAAGTGATGTGAAACTACAGCAATGTAGTTGGACACTTCATTTGATCAACTTGATTGAAAACAAACCAACTGTCACCCCCCACTGGATGGTGGGGCTGTAGGTGTTTGGGCACAACCAGCCTGCAGATATGGTTTTTGATGATGAAGGCAATGAAGCTTGTTGTACTCGCTGGATTAATCACTTCATAGCTTAAAAATGAAAAAAAAAAAAACTGAGAGGAGAAAGATGCCAGGCACAGTTATGGCAGAATGCCATGGATCTGGGAGGGGGTGCGTGGGGGAGGGTGGGGGTGGGGGGGGAGGGATGGGGGTGGGAGGAGGACGAAGGGGAAAGGGAAATAAGCCTGAACTGAATTGGAAAAAATGTATGAAATGCACAAAGCATCAATAAAAACTAATTAAAAAAAAAAAAGAAATTAGTGCAAGCCAATAAGACAAGAAAAGAAAATTAATGGAGTACTAGTTGGATAAGAAGATGTTGAGTAATCACTATTCGTAGATGATATTTTATTATACATAAGAGATACCAAAAATTCCACCAGAACTTAAAAATGATGAATAATCTCAGTACAGGGTACATTACAAAATCGACTTACAAAAATTAGTAGCCTTTCTATATACCAATAGTGAGCAACCAGAAAAAGCATTCAAAGAAAACCCCACAGTCACAGTAACCTCAAAAAATAAAATATTTAGGATGAAACCTAACAAAAGACATTAAAGATCTGTACAATGAAAAATTTAAATCTTTAAAGAGATAGAGGAAGACACTAGGAGATGGAAAAACCTACCATGCTCATAGATTGGTAGAATCAATACTGTGAAAATGATCATTTTATGAAAAGCAATCCATAAATCTAATGCAATCCCAATCAAAATACCCACAAGATTCCTCACAGAGCTAGAAAAAAGAAATCCAAAAATTCATCTAGAATCACAAAAGACCCTGGATAGCCAAAGTAATCTTGAGGAAAATGAACACTGTTGGGGGGGGGGTGGAATCACCATACCTGATCTCAGAATATGTTACAGATATATATGCATCAAAACAGCATGGTACTGGCACAAAAATAGAAAAGTAGATCAATGGAACACAAAAGAAGACCCAAACATTAGTATATGCAATTTCAGTCACCACCTGTTTGACAACTGGGCCAAGAATACTCAATGGAGGAAAGATAGCATCTTCAGTAAATGGTGCTAACAAAATTGGATCTCCACATGTAGAATAATGAAATTGGAAACTTACCTTTCATCCTGCACAAAAGTCAACTCTAAATCAAAGACCTTAACATAAAACCTGAAACTCTGAAATTTCTAGAAGAAAACATGGGCAGTACCCTCCAAGGTATAAGCATAAGAAATGACTTTAAATAGGAAAGCAGCTGCTCAGGCATTAAAGATGACCAATAAGTGGAACCTCATTAAGCTACAAAGCTCCTGTACCCCAAAAGAAACAGCAAGGAACTGAATAGGAAAGGGAATGGGAGAAAACCTTTACCAGCCACACAGTCAACAGAGAATTAATGTCCAGAATATACAAAGAACTAAAAAATCAAAGAAACAAGAAAATAAATTACCCAATAAAAAGACGGGCTATAGACCTGAACAGAATTGTCAAACAAAGAAAAAAAAATGGCCCAGAAATACCTTAAAAAGTTCTTGACAGCTGGGCATGGTGGCGCACGCCTTTAATCCTAGCACTTGGGAGGCAGAGGCAGGCGGATCTTTGTGAGTTGAAGGCCAGCCTGGTCTACAGAGTGAGTTCCAGGACAGCTGGGGCTACAGGGAGACCCTGTCTCGAAAAGACAAAAAAAAAAAAAAGTTCTTGACATCCTTAGTAATTAGAGAAACGCAGGTGAAAACCACTTTAAGTTTCCATCTTATCCCATTCAGACTAGCTAAGATCAAGAGAATGAAAGATACCAAATATTGGTGAGGATGTAGAGAAAAGGGAATGCTCATTCACTGCTGGTAAGAAAGCAAATTCATGCAACCATTATGAAAAGCACTGTGAGAGTACACAAAGCTTAGATCAAGGATTTCCCAGGAGCCCCTGAAGCACAAGTAGGAGCCAGGCACTTCAACCAGGCGGATTGTTGGATAATTCTATCTCTGGGATGTTCTGGGATAATTGTCTCCTCGGTTTGATTAAATCATTGTCTTGTGTGGCTGTGGGGGCAGAGTTGTCCTGCTAGCTGGTATAAAAGTTCGGCCTGTTGCCACTGTGATTCTTGAGTGCACAGATGTTAGAACAGGGATTTCCCAGGACCACCTGAAGCACAGAGTACCAGGGCATGGGTTAAACAGTCATACCCCCCAAAAACTGGGATTGCTGAGGGAGTGTCCAAGTGGATTCTTTTGAGAACCTTCAGAACCGAAAGGGAAGAGTGAGTTAGACTTCTAAGAGAAAGCTTAAAACTTAGACAAGTCAACACTCCATAAACAAAGAGAAAAACAAACAAACAATGAAGGCATCTGAAGAAGATAAGCAAAGCAAGTCTTCAACACAGTGAAGAGGCATTTGGGATTCACATTGGAATATAGGCAAAGAGAAACCCACATGCCAGGGACACGACAAAGGGACAACATGGGAAAGGTGCAGAACAAGTCCACACCAAGCTCTACCAGCCCTGTGCGAAATTCCTACATTGGCATCCCCCTGGGGATGACCCAGGACACAGATCTTAGAGGAACAATTTCAGACATATTCAAAGAAATCAAAGAATATAAAGAACAAGTCAGAGAAGTAAGGAGAGAGAATGAAAAACTCAAGAAGGACCTAGAGAGAGAGATTGACAATTGCCAGAAATAACTAGAGGGAGAAAATGACAAACTCCAGAAGAAAGTGGAAATACTGAAAAGATCCCATGTTGAAATAAAAAAAGGAAACTAACCAGCAAAGCAAAGAGCTACAGGAAGAGAATAAGCTCCAAAGGAAGTGGAAATACTGAAGAAATCACAAGATGAAATGAAAAAGGAAATCGAACACTCATCCAATTAAGAGGAAAGAAACATAAAAAGCCTCAGAACTAGAATGGAGGAAGCAGAACAAAGAATATCAGACCTGGAAGATAACACGGAACAACTAAAAACCTCAAGTAAAGATTATGAAAAATTTAAAAATACACAAAGTGGAACAACCAGGAATTGCGGGACACTATGAAAAGATCAAAAATCTGCATCATAGGGATAGAAGAAGAAGAAGAATTCCAAGAGAATGGTATTGATCAGAACTTCAACAGAATAATAGATGAAAATTTCCCCAAATTAAAAAAAAAGACAAACCCATATAAATACGAGAAGCATATAGATCTCCAAATAGACAAGATCAGAAAAGAACCCTCCCATGCCATGTTAGAGTTAAAATTCTAGACACTCAAAATAAAGACAAAATTCTGAAAGCCACAAGAGAAAAACAAGTTACATATAAGGGAAACCCATCAGAATTACAACTGACTTCTCAGCGCAAACTATGAAAGCAAGAAGAACGTGGAGCAAAGCATTCCCAGTGGTAAAGGACTACAGATGCCAACCCAGGTTACTATACCCATCAAAAATGTCGATTACAGTTGAAGGAGAGAGAAAAATCTTCCATGACATAAATGAGATGAAAAAATACATGTCCGGAAAACCAACCCTTCAGAGAATACTTAAAGCAATTCAAAGGACAGAAGAAAGGAGCAACTATCCGCAGGCACCTAGAAAGGGAAATTAATAAATCATAACTGCAGAAGTAGAAATCTAAACAAAAACACAAATGGATAATAAGGTGAAAGGAAGCAACACACATCTTTCAATTATAACGTTAATAGACTAAACTCCCCAATCAAAAGACATAGACTGGGAGATTGGATTAGGAAACAGAACCCATCAATATGCTGTCTACAAGAGCCACATCTTACCTTCAAGGATAGGTACCACCTTAAAGTGAAAGGATGGAAAAAATATTCAAAGCAAATGGTACCAAAAAGAAAGCAGGTGTTGCTATTTTAATATTAGACAAAATAGACTTCAAAGTAAAAGAAATTAGAAGAGACAAAGACGGCCACTACATCTTTATCAAAGGAACAATTGACCATGAAGATTTCACATCATAAATATATATGTGGCAAACTCTGGTGCACCAAACTTTATAAAGACAATTCGCCAGGACCTCAAGGCACAGATTAACCCCAATGCATTCATAGTAGGGGACTTCAATACCCCACTTAGCCCTTTGGGCAGGTCAACTGGACAAGGAATAAACAGAGACACATCTGGACTGAATGATACAATACACCAAACATACCTCACAGACATCTACTTAATATTCCACCCTAATACCAAGAGAATACACTTTCTACTCAGCACCCCATGGAACATTCTCCAAAATGGACCACATACTGGAGCACAGAAAAAAACTCTACAAAAACTAAAAGATTGAAATAATTTCATGCATTCTATCAGACCACAGTGCAATAAAGCTCATTATCAACACCAGGATAAGCCCTACTATCTACAAGAACACATGGAAACTGAACAACACACTCTTGAATAATGAGTGGATCAAGGAAGAAATAAAGAAAGAAATAAAATCATTCCTGGAACTGAATGACAATGATAATACAACACAACAAAACCTATGAGATTCTATAAAAGCAGTCCTGGGGCTGGAGAGATGGCCTAGCTGTTAAGAGCACCCACAACTCTTACAGAGGACCCGGGTTAGATCCCCAGCACCCACATGGTGGCCGAGAACCATCTGAAATTCCAATTCCAGGAGAACTCCAGTTCCAGGGGAATCTGACACCCTCTTCTGACCTCCACAGCATTGCACGACATGGGTGCACAAACTTGCATGCAGACAGTACATTCATACACATACAGAAATAAATAAAAAAATTTTTTTAAAGCGGTCCTAAGGGGGAAGTTTATAGCTGTCGGTGCCTACATTAGAAAAACAGAAAGAACATAAGTGAATGATCTAACACTGCAGCTAAAAACACTTGAGAGACAACAGCAAGTGAACCCTAAACAGAACAGACAGGAAGAAATAACAAAAATCAGAGCAGAAATCAACGAAATAGAAACAAAACAATACAAAAAAAAAATCAATGAATCCAAAAGTTGGTTCTTTGAGAGAATAAACAAGATAGACAGACCTCTAGCCCAGTTAACCAAAAGAAAGAAGGAACAACTCCAAATCAATAGAATCCATGATGAAAGGGGGAATATCACAACAGACAATGAAAAGATCCAGACAATCATATGGGGATACTTCAAAAACTTATACTTACACTTATACTTTCAAACTGAGTATACTTACTCCGTTTGAAAACCCAGGTGAAATTGATGAATATCTGAAATCCTGGGAATCACCGAAGCTCAACCAAGAAGAGATTGACAGCTTAAACAGACAAATGACATATGAAGAAATTGAAGATGTAATAAGAAACCTCCCAACTAAAAAAAAAAAAAAAGACCTAAAACCATTATTACTGAAGTTATTTAAAAGGAAAAAAAAAGAGAAAATTCTCCCAAATTCCTTTTATGAAGCCAGCATCACTCTATTACCAAAACCAGGCAAAGTTACAACCAAAAAGGAGAACTATAGACCCATCTCATTAAAGACCACAGATGCAAAAATTTTCAACAAAATGCTTGCAAACCACATACAGACCCACATCAAGAATATCATCCATCATGGCAAGTTGGATTCATACCAGAGATGCAGGGATGTTTCAACATACAAAAATCAATAAATATCATCAAACATATAAATGGACTGAAAGACAAAAACCACACCATCATCTCAATTGACACAGAAAAAAACTTTGACAAAATCCAGCATCCCTTCACGCTTAAAATCCTAGAGAGAACTGGCTTGGAGGGATCATTCCTCAATGTAATCAAAGCCATATACAGGAAACCCACAGCCAATATTATCCTAAATGAAAAAACGACAGAAGCATTCCCATTAAAGATAGGAACTTGGCAAGGCTGCCCTCTGTCACCACTCCTCTTCAATATAGTGCTTGAAACACTTGCTAAGGCAATAAGGCAAGGCAAGGAAATTAAAGGAATACTAATTGAGCCGGGTCTGGTGGCGCACGCCTTTAATCCTAGCACTTGGGAGGCAGAGGCAGACGGATCTTTGTGAGTTCAAGGACAGCTTGGTCTACAGAGTGAGTTCCAAGGCTACAGGGAGACCCGGTCTCAAAAAGACAAAAAAAAAAAAAAAAGGAATACTAATTGAAAAAGAGGAAATCAAGCTATACTTTTTTGCTGATAATAGGATTGTTTACTTAAGGGATGCTAAAAACTCCACCAGAAAACTCTTAGACATGATTAAGAGTTTCAGTAAAGTGGCAGGATACAAAATTAACCTAGAAAAATCAGTAGACTTTCTTTACACCAACAACAAGCAACTGAAGAAGGAATACAAGGAGACCTTCCCACTCACAATAGCCTCAAAAACAATAAAATCCCTAGGAACGAACCTAACCAAAGTCAACAAAGATCTCTACAAAAAAATTTTTAAAGCCCTAAAGAAGGAAATTGAAGAAGACATCAGAAGATGGAAAAACCTCCCATGCTCATGGATTGGGAAAATTAACATTGTAAAAATGTCCATTCTACCCAAACTCTTGTATAGATTTAATGCAATCCCAGTTAAAATCCCAAGAGTTTCTTCACAGGCTTGGAAAAAAAGTCCTTAATTTCATATGGAAAAACTAAAGACCCCAAATAGTCAAAGCAACCCTGAGTGAAAAGAGCAATACAGAGGGGATCTGTATACCAGACTTCAAACTATACTACAGGGCTATAGTCATAAAAACAGCTTGGTACTGGCACAAAAACAGACCTGTTGACCAACGGAACAAAACTCAAGATTCAAACTTGAGCACATACAATTTCAGCCACCTCATATTTGACAAGGGGGGCCAAGAAGACATAGTGGAGGAAAGACAGCATCTTCAGCAAGTGGTGTTGGCAAAACTGGATCACCACTTGTAGAAGAATGAAATTAAAACCCTACCTCTCACCCTGTACAAAAGTCAACTCCAGACGGATTAAAGACCTCAATGTGAAACCCCAAACTCTGGAGGCAATGGAAGAAAAAGTTGGCAGCAGACTACAAGACATAGGTGTAGGAAAAGATTTCCTAAATCAGACAGCAGCTGTGCAAGAAATAAGACTGACAATTGACAAATGGGACCTCATTAAACTCAAAAGCTTTTGTACATCA